>JBDJHY010224017.1:0-11151 GCA_039654485.1 Withania somnifera | reverse complement strand
AAAACTGTCAAAATTTAATTTCGAGATCATCTTGCAGGAAAGTTGACTTTAGTCAACAAGTACTTAGTTTTAAGGTCTAAAATAGGCAATTTGAGATATTTCTCAATCAAGATGCTAGGGATCAGAACTACCAGTCCTAGCAAGTTATAAATAACTTGGGGAAGTTACTGAAACACTCTACAATGAAAAACATCGCGTATTTTTTATAAATCACCATGAGGGTCATTACAAAATGTCGTCTTCCACTCATCAAGCAGTTTCATCGAGATTTGGTAGTATTCACTCCTCAAGTCGATCATTGATAAAATATGTGGGTTGCATACTTATCCAAATATCATCAAGCCTTGGGATAAGGTGTCGATACTACAATGTAATTTTGTTCATGGCCCTATAATCCACACAAATCCTCCAAGTGTTGTCCTTCTCTAGTAAAAGAATCACCGGTATGGCACATGGACTTAAGCTTTCCTTTATAAGTACCTTCTCAAGAAGATCCTCCACTTGCTTTTGTGATTTTTTGTTTCCTCCGAATTGCTTCTATAGGCTGGCCGGTTTGGAATTTGAGATTCCAGAACAAAATCAATTTAGTGTTCAATGCTTCTCAAGGGTGGTAACCTTTTAGGAATTTCCCCCGAAAACAAATCATTGTATCCTCAAAAGAGAAGAAATGGCACTAGGTAAAGCTCTGGTATCTTGGTTAGCTTGACGAGGCATACTAGAAAGAAGACTCATCAACTTCCTTGAGGCATTTTTTGGCTTGGTTATCATGCACTTTCCTTTTATATTAGCCAATCTATCTCCCTTCTCTTACTTACTAGTGGGACCCTTGGTTCCACTTTCCTCTCCTTCAATTGGGCCACTCTCTTTAAGTTTTTTCATGATGCGGTATTCTTTACTTACTTGGTGAGGAGTTAATGGCACAAGTACATTTGACCATTCATCACAAACAAATACTTATTGGTTCGTCCTCGATGAGTGACATCCCTATCAAGTTGTCAAGGTCTTCCCAATAACACATGACAAGCCAAAATCGGTACCACAACCACAAGATCTCTTCATGGCATTTGCCAATGCTAAATTTGATCATAGCCCTTTATAACCACTATCATTGAGCCATTGTAGCTTGTAGGGACTTGGATGTTTAGTAGTGGGAAATTGAAACAGCTCCACCAAATATTGACTAACCATATTAGTATAACTACCACTATCAATGATCAATGCGCATACCTCATCCAAGATTTTGCACCTTCAATGGAACAAGTTTTCTCTTTGATCACGCTCCTCCTTTACAAATGCCCCAATAATCCATGTTACTACACAAGAAAGGTTAACATTTACCTTTAACTCTTCTTCATACTTTGGAGTAAATGCAATTCTCTTCATGAGGCAAGAAAAATTAACCCTCTTATCTATCATCTCACCATCATCATCTGTGGCTTTCCTCTCATCCTTATTTTTTTCTCCTTCATTTTCTCTATCTTTCTTATAATCATCTTCCTCCTCCATTTGATACCCTCCATGGAATGCAATAATTTGTTTTTTTTTGGACACTCACTAGCAATGTGCCCCCTTCCTTGACATCGGAAGCATTGGATAGTAGAGGGACGAGGAAAATTAGGCTTTACAACATTACCCTCTTTTGGCTTATAATACACCCTTGCATTGTAGTTGGCCTTGGTGGGGATAGATTGACCACTACCTTGGACTCCTTAAGATATGTTTTGTTCATCTTATCACCTTTGTCATTCTTCTCCTATTGTTTTGTGGAAGAGAATTTGGTTTTAAAGTCCTTTACTTCTTTCAAGTCTTCCTCTACCTTTAAAGCATCTCGAAATGTTACTTTTAAGGTATCATAGTGTTTGAGTTTCATGGGTCTCAACACTTTAAACCTCAAATTTGCAATAAACCTCAGTACCATGTATTGACCTTGCTCTTCAAGATTGGACTTCATTCTTAAATTTTAAAATTCATCATAATATTCCTCCACACTCTTGGGACCTTGCTGCAACATGTAGACCTTCTTGAGAAGATCTTGATAATAGTTGGTTGGCAAGTACCTCAACTCCATCATTTCAAGTAACTCTTGCCAATTTGGCATCATGAAGACATTATGAAGTTTTCTTTCTATTTTCTTAGATTCCCACCATATAGATGTATAACCCTCAAATTGTGTGAGAACATACTTGGATTTCAATGTATCTGACACATTATTAGTGAGAAAGATCATCTCACTTTGTAGCTTCCATTCAATAAACTCCTCCGGCTCACTACTCCCTTTAAGCTTAGGGAATGTCATCTTTATAGTGCTCAATCGACGATTAAAGTCATTCCAATTACCCATCCTACCTCTTCAATCTTCCTATAACCTATCTCCTCTATGTTCCCCATGCCTATTCACTCTAACTTACCAATGAGGTTCTCCTCTATGCCCATAGTCTTGGTCCCGATCAAAGCCTTATGTTCGCCTCCCATCTTTAGGCTCTCCGCAGCCTTCTCTACCTCCTTTCCCTAATACATAATCAAGGTCAACTTTATTGTGCACTTCATCATACAAGGGTTTGTGATATTGGTAGTCTTGATAGGGAGTTTGTGTGTGGTTTCGGGGAGGTGACATTATGGAACCATGTAAAGGAACAATATATACACTTTTTTAGTGAATTGGACTTGGATTGTGATCATGTACAATGGTTCGGGGTTCTCGAGGGGGAATAAAATGGTTGTGGATTTGGATGTAAATTTATAAAGCACTCTTGGAGTATTGTGGTGTAGGAAAGGGGGTTGTCGATGGTAAGCTTTGGCTTCAAGTTAAGATTGGTTGGGTCATTTGTTGGAATTGACCCGAGGATATGGTTGTAGATTTTTTCCAAACTTCCATTTCCCTTCTCACGACTCACCTTATAAGGTGAATATATTTTGTCACTATCCTCCACCCTACTCAAACTTTCTTCCAGACCTCCCATCCTTCTATTCATTTTGGTGAGTTGCTTCACAATCTCCGTTAAGGAGTTTGCAAGAGCATTAGATGTTTCTCCTTTAAGGTGCAACATTATACCTACAAAACTCAACAAACTTGTTAGTAATAAAAGGCTCACTCGTCTTTTGTGCGTGTGTGCTCTCCCTTACCTCTAGAGTTAATCCAAGATTGTTCGTTGAGCTTTCTTGCTTTATCAAATCAAAGATCTTCTAGCCTTTATGGTAGAGTGGAATCTTATCGACACACAACGGACTAAAGAAGATCGCACTTGAACCAAGAAATAACAAAAATAGTATAAAGAAATAAAAGCTCACAAGAATTGGTACGAAGAAATACGGACATAAGAACTAGTCTACAACTATGTAGAATGAGTACTAAGTGTAAACTAGTTGTGGAATTAAGATGATCCTTGAGAATGAAACTAGAGATTGGAAACTGAATTTGAGTTAAATTGAGATGTTACCAAGGTGTTTAAGACACAATTAGGAGCTATTTTTTTATCACTAACGATCGTGTTGACAAGGGAGGACCGCCGTCTAAGGGCCGCCACTGCCGTCCAAGGCAGTAGGAAAACTTTATCAAAAGTGACCGTCGTTAATCAAGGGTGGACCACCGTCCCTAAGGGCAGTACCACCATCCACCTTCTACACACCGCCATCCCAACCAGTGTGTTGGGGAGTGAAAAGAGCTTGACCACTTTTTGAGGGCGGTACGCTGTCCCTTTGGGCGGTGGATCTTAACTACAACAATCTGTCCGCTGTCCTAGACAAATTGCCTGGAGCAAATACAGGACACTTTAATTTGATAGTTTTACCTTGGTACCCCTTGGTTTCTTGTTAAATCACAAAAATACCCAACTTCCAAACATTATTCTCAATCAATTACACACCAAAAAATAGATCAAACTCCACAAACTTGAAGAACACAATCAACAAGCTTTGAAGATCTTCCAAGAACTTTGTGAACACCCAAAAACTCAAATCGTCCAAATCATTCCGGAATTGGATGAAACTTGTTTTATAAGTTACTAATGACTAGTCGATTTCAACTCTGATAGCTCAAATAAAGAATTCCAAAGTCGATGAAAGAAATTCGGATCAAATGTACTTTCGTCTTCTCTACTTGAATGTTCAAATGAAGATGATGAACATGATGGACTTCAAATTTCCAAACCTATCCAAATCAACTCGGAATTGCACCAAACTTTGAATACGAGTTCCCCAACTTATGGTGAACATTTTTCACCACTTTTCAACCACGAATTCAAATCGAATTTCAACAAGTTGTTCCAACCTTGCTTCAAGATAAGAACACTCAAGAACAATGGTGTCTAAGATTGAAACCTACTCAAATCTTACTCAAACTCTTCCAAATTCGATTCCCACAATAGTGTCCAAGATTAAAACCTACTCAAACTCTTCCAAATTTGATTTCCACAATCCTTGAGATGTAGGGAACACAAATCTACAATTTTTAATAAGCAACAACAACCAAATCTCTCTAAATCTGAGCTAAAAATTCAGATCAAAGATGAACTCAAAACAACCCAATTTTCAGTACATACCTTAAATCTACTCTGAATTTCATGAAATTTAGGATTCAAGGTCCTTGAAACTCAGCTTGAAGATTGAAACACTTTGTATACCCAAATCAATCAAAAATTTGCACAAAATTCAGAATTGTTTGAGCTAAAAAATTCACATGGTGTAGGCCACAATTTAACTCAGAATCAACTCAAGTTCGATAAATATGAACCAATTACTAGAAGAATAATTCCTAGTAAACAAAATTAAAAAAAACGGATCGAGCCAATTTGAATTTTGATTTTTTTTTTTTGGAAATTTTCAAAATTTTAGATTTTTTGTAGTTTTTCGATTTACAACCTATGATTGTAATCTGATGAAATGAATTACGAGCCTAGGATATTGCACCAAATAATATGGCCCGTGATATGGTCCATAAATTCTAAGATGAAGAACAAAAAAATTGAAAACAAATATAATGGATATGCGAAATTTAATACGAAATCATACAACAATTGATTTCCAAATCAATCGGCACGAGACATCCAATTGATTCACCCACAAATGGAAGATCAAATAATCGATTAAGAAAAATGTTCTACAAGAAACTAATGATTCACCCACCTTAATTTTCTCAACTACAATTACGTGATCACCAAAGGAAATTCTATAATGCTAGTAGAATCTAAGCTAAACTATTACACTCCAAAATGAAGAGTTAAAATTTGAAAATATTATTTATCCAACGTAAACTACCTTCAACATTTGAAAGACCACACATATATATAGGGGTCAAGTTTCAATTATAACACTTAGGCCCAAAAGTGATCCAAAGTGACAAATAGGTCCTTAAACTTTGGATTCTTTCATATTAGGTTCTAAAAGTATTCCAAAGCCACCAAAAATGGTTCTTCAAGGAATTCCAAGCTTTTCTTAAGTCATGTGCTTTATGGTGGCTTGAATATCTCTAATTCTTCGAAGATCCCTCTTCCTTCATCAAGTTTCCAAATGTAGATCACGCCATGTGGCTCTTCAATAGCCTCCAACACATTGTGCTGAACAAGGCTTGGAATTTTTAGAGGTCTCGAGCTTGAATCCTTATGAAAGGCCTTGATGGTATGATGGTTTCTCGGGAGTTATCAATATCATTCCTTCCTTCAGGAAGAAACATCCTCGTGCCTAGCTGTGCATGAGTGGGGGTCAAACCTAGGTCGGCTCTGATACCAGCAAACTGTAGAGAAAATTGTTAACCATTATACTAAAATCTTAAGATGGTAGTAGGGGCTAAATACTTAACTCTTATTCACTCCTAGGCTTGACTTGCCCCACAACAGAAGTGGACCATACCCAGACCGACCCCACACCATGCACCCACTAGGGTTGCTACCACTCAGTCAGGAGTTATTGGGTCCCTAATAATGGTCCATATCATTGCCCCCTCTTCGGACAGACACGTCCTCGTACCTAGCTGCGTATGACTGTAAATCGTACTTGGGTTGGCTCTAATACCAGGAAGCTTTAGAACAAGCTGTTAACCATTCTATTAAAATCTTAAGCTCTTATTAGGGGCCAACAACATAACTCTTATTCACTCTTGGGCTTTACTTACCCCACAGCAGTAGTGGTTTATACCCAATAACCCCATACCATGCGTCCACTAAGGATGCTACCACTCAGTCAGGAGTGAATGGGTCCATCACACTTGGGTCATATCATTATCCTACCATATCCAAATTTTTGTTTAGGTTCATTAGCAACTCTAGGTGGAGCGACAAACATATGATGATTATTTCTAATACTACCAGAATTGATTTTTTTGTTACTTGGACTACTTTAGGGACATAAATGTTTTAACACTTTACCTATTTTTCTTAGTCTATCCATATTAAAAATTATAATAGTAAATTTAAAAGCACAAAAAATAATAAAAGTGTAAAAATTAAACAAATTAAAAAACTCAAAAATTAAAAATAAGAGATGGAAAGATTATACCAAATTGCAAAACTAATTGATCAATTGACCACTTGAAAGTTGAAAACTTCCACGTGATCACATGATGTTGCTAATAATTATAAAATAATAAATTAAAAATTAATTGGGAACAATTAGAACATTTTTAGGAGAAATGTTGTGTAATGACCCCATGGCCATTTATGATAAATATGCAATATTTTGCATTCTAGAGCATTTCGGTAGTTGTCCTAAGTTATTTATGACTTGTTACCACCGGTAGTTCGGATCCTGAAAACTCGATTGAGAAATATCTCAAGTTGGTTGTTTTAGAGCCTAAAACTACGTACTTATTGAACAAAGTAACTTTCCTTCAAGAAGAGATCGAAAATAAATTTTGACAGTTCCATTAGCTCCAGAATACCAAGCAAAGTCATGATTGACCTTAAGTTTGTGTTTCGGACTTTTCATTTGTAATTTATGCCAATTTGTGAATTTTAGTTTAGTTTATGGCCTAAAGTGGAGCTTGTATGGTAATTTGGTGTTCGGAGTGTTGGATCAGAATTCTGACGATTCCATCAGCTTTAGAATAGTAATTTTAATGTAATTAAGTTTGTAATTTTTCATTCTCCTAAAATTGCTGTCAAAACCTGAAAATGGTATAAGTGAATTCCTTCTATACGATCGCGATAGGTCCTCACGCGATCGCTCTTCATTGCAAAATTGTGCTTCGTAATTCGGTCTTGGCTCATGCGATCATGATGAGAAATGTTCAATTTACTCTAGCAATTGCATAAGGGATGCACGTGATCACGATGCCTTGTTTCCCTATACTCGACACGATCGCATGTAAGGTCACGCGATCACGATGAGTAAATTCACTGGCAGTTTATAAAAACCCTGCACGACCTATATATTTTAATTCAGAAAAAACCTTTCGATTTCTTCAATTTCAGAGTGAAAAACTACTCCTAATCATCATTTCAAGGAAAATAAAAATCCTCTCATTGTTGTTCTTCAATTTCTACGCGTTTTGGGTAAGTTCTTCTTAGTTTAATTCCTAAAATTTCTTGATTTCCTCCATTAATGAACCCCAATAAATGAAATTGATAAAATTATGTGATAATCCATATATTATTGCGTGATTCTTTATTCCCTGGGTATATTTTATGTCTAGTATCATTGATATATCGAAATCCCAATGTTTAATTCATAAAATTTGCGTCTTTGATCCCCATGTATGTCAAATTTGTCCGGGTAGTTTTGAAGCCCTTTACGTACTTGAATTATGCTCAATTTTGGAGCACGGGTTCTTGGTAACGTTGGAAACCCCATAGTGAAGTTTATTTTTAGTTTTGGTGAACGGGTCCCGTGAGCCCGTTTTAGGCCCGATTTAGGTCCAATTCGAAACTTAGCATAAATTTACCATTAGACTCGTATTAACATAAAGAATACTTGAAGGTTTCAGATCATTTGGATACTTTTTGATATCAGTTAGAGTACTATTCATGAACTTAAAGCGTTTTATCGTCGAACGACAGGTAGGCCCCATAGGGCTATCTCTGGGCTTATAACTTTAATAATTATAGAAAATAGCATCTATGGGTTGGGTAGGTAGGTGGATATAGTGACCTAGTACCGTTCTTTCATTCGTTCCATATTAATAGTTATATTTTGGCATTCGATTTATATGGTTCCAGTGACTTAGAAATTTGCTAGATACCTATGCAGGGCATAGGTAACTGTTATTTCATGATCATATGTTGATATATATACTTGTTGACTAGGTTGTCCTTACCTCCTATGCTTTCAGTCATTCATCTGGTATTCCATGTTTCTATGTTTGCAACGGTATATTCCTGATAAGTCACATATCATTCGGGAGGATTCAGTGCAGCTGGACGAGAATTTATCCTTTGTTGAAAAGCCTCTGAAAATCTTAGCTAAGGATGTAAGGAAGTTAAGGTCCAGGGAGATCCCAGTGGTTAAGGTGTAGTAGAGGAACCGTCTGGTCAAGAAAGCTACTTAAGAGATCGAGAATGAGATACGAAAGCAGTATCTACAGTTGTATGAGGCATCTGGTACATTCTCTCCTCATTTATGATAAATACGAGATGTTTTGCATTCTAAAGCATTTTGGTAGTTGCCCCAAGTCATTTATAACTTGCTGCGATCGGTAGTTCAGATTCCTGGCAACTTGGTTGAGAAATATCTGAAGTTGCCTATTGAAGAGCCTAAAACTAAGTACTCATTGACCAAAGTCAACTTTCGGTCAAGACAAGCTCGAAATTAAATTTCGATAGTTCCCTTAGCTCCGGAATGCCAAATAAAGTCAAGATTGACCTTAAGTTTGTATTTTAGAGTTTTCATTTGCAATTTATGCTAATTTGTGGATTTTAGTTAAGTTTATGGACTAAAGTGGAGCTTGTGTGGTAATTTGGTGTTCGGAGTGTCGGATCAGAACTATGACACTTCCGTCAGCTCCAGAATGGTGATTTTTTGCTAGTAGAGGTTTTGACTTGTTTACCAGACTTGTCTTGCATTTCGAGGTGTTGGTGGAAAATTCTTAAATTTTAGCCTATGAGTTGACTTGGTCAACATTTATTCGAAATGAACTCGAATTTCGATTTTATCTGCGCTTTTGAGTTTGGAATATCATTTCGGGTGTACCTGCATAGTTTTTTTCCTAAATTGGACTCTGGATGCATTTCGAGTGGTGATTCAGAACTTTTTCATTCTCCTAAAACTATTGTCAAAACCTGTAATTGGTGTAGGTGAATTCCTTCTACGTGATCGCGATAGGCCCTCATGCGATCATACTTCATTGTAAAATTGTGCTTTTCAATTGGTAGCCTGGCTCACGCGATCATAATGAGAAATGTTCAGTTTACTCTACGCGATCTCGTAAGGGATGCATGCGACCGCGGTGCCTTGTTTCTCAATATCTACACGATCGTGTAGTAAGGTCACGCGATGAGTAAATTCACTGTAGTTTATAAAAACCTCTACATGACCTATGCTTTAATTCAGGAAAAACCTTGTGATTTCTTCAGTTTCAGAGCGAAAAACGACTCCTAAACATCATTCCAAGGCTAAGAAAAATCCTCTTATTGTTGTTTTTTAATTTCTACGCGTTTTCGGTAAGTTCTTTTTCGTTTAATTCCTTAAACTTCTTGATTTCCTCCATAATGAACCACAATTGATGAAATTGATAAAATCATGCGATAATACATATATTATTACGTAATTCTTTATTCCCTATGTATAATTTACGTCTAGTATCATTAATATATTGAAATCCCAACATTTAATTCATAAAAATTGCATCTTTGACCCCGTGTATGTCAAATTTTCCCAGCTATTTTGAAGTTCTTCATGCACTTAAATTGTGCTCAATTGTGGATCATGTGTTTCTGGTAAACTCCGTAGTGAAGTTTATATTCAGTTTCAACGAGCGGGCCCTTCGAGCCCGTTTTAGGAACGATTTTAGGCTAGTTTAGAACTTAGCATAAATTATACCGTTAGACTAGTATTAATATATAAAATACTTTGACACAAGTTTTAGAATATTTGGAAATCATTTAATATCAGTCGGAGTACTATTCGTAAACTTGCAGCGCTTTATCGTCGGACGACAGGTAGGGTCCGTGGGGCTATCTCTGGACTTATAACTTTAATAATTATACTAAATAATATCTGTGGGTTGGGTAGATAGGTGGATATAGTGACCATGTACTATTCTTTCGCGCGTTCCATATTGATAGTTATATTTCGACATCTAATTTATATGGTGCTCGTGACTTAGCAATTGGCTAGAAACCTATGTAGGGCTTAAAAAACTGTTATTTCATGATCATATATTGATATGTGTACTTGTTGATATGTTGTGCATTAATGGCACAAGAGGTTGGGCCTATGACTTCGATGAGAGTACATTGGGGCTGGGTCAGTATCACCACATGATTATTGAGCCACAGAGGCTAGAGATTGATTTTGGTAATAATGAGGAATAATGTTACAATCTGATAAATTGTAATATTTAATAACAATATAAGTAAATGACTTTTTAACTGTTTTAGACTTGGCATTATATCGAGCACCTGGTAATGCTATTTTCACTTGTTTTATCCCAAGCTTTATATCCTGGCATTGAAAATACCATTTGACTAATAAATGCTAGGACTTGAGATCGACTTTGTTCAGCAGTGAGTACAGCCGCTGGGATTGAGTCTGTCATCGTACAATAGTGAATACAACTTTTTGGACATTAATGGCACCACTAGTTATGGAAACTTGATGATACCCGATTTATTGAGGATATTGGTGATACAGTATATTAAGACGTTGTATGCCCTGACTTAACAAGCACGGCTTGATGAGACTATTGATATTCAGCACGAGATGCCAGACTATTTAGATCCTTGAGGTTTGATTTTGTTAGAGATTGCATGGGGTGACAAACCTTCATAGACCTTGCCTCCGGGCTACAGTTAACATGCAGGGGGGATATATGGAGGAGGATAGATATAGTAGGAATATTTAGGTTAGCCTTTCATGGGTCCTGCCTGTTGGGCCTACGGGTACCAGAGGAGGAGCGTACGTAGGAGTGGTTACTTTATGTGATTGTATTTACTTTCTGCAATTATTTTCTTCAGTGTACCCCTAGGTCATCATGGGGGGCCTATGGGTGATCATGTTTTGTGT
>JBDJHY010224007.1:0-11151 GCA_039654485.1 Withania somnifera | reverse complement strand
CACAATCGTGATATCTTAACGCAATCGCGATGCCTTAATAAAATTCTTCTCCATGATCGCGATGACCTGGAAAATTTCTTCAGCGCGATCGCGATGAAGCGGGCCTGGCAACATAAATTCCTGCAGCAAACCTTTCTTATAGTATTTCAATAAAAAACATAACTCCTTCAGTTCTAGGGCAAAAAACTCTTCCCGAACACCCTTCCAAGTCCAAGGAATTTCTCCTCAACGTCTTCCATCAATTTCTACATGAATTTGGATAAGTTTTCTTCTCTTCTCCTTCCTTATTTTCTTAAAATTCCTCCATTAATGGACCAAAGCGTGAAGTTGAATAAATCATCCCATAACTCCTTGAATTTCGTATAATTCTTTGTTAATTATATATACATTGCTCCTAAGATCATTAGTTTATCATAATTCCAACAAATTCATAAAGATTGAACCTTTGACCCTGTTAGGGTCCTAACGGGTCAAATTTTTCTGGGCTGATTTGAAGCCCTTCCCACGTTCATTTTATGCTCAAATTTGGAGCACAGGTTCCTGGCAGCGTTGGGAACCCTGTAGTGAAATTTATTTGTAGTTTCGGCAAGCGGGCTCGGCAAGCCCGTTTTAGGACCAATTTTGGGTCTTGTCCGGAACGTAGCATAAATACACCGTTAGACTATACAGTGTCCTTGGGTTGGGTAGCTAGGTTGTATAGCACCCTAGTACTGTTATTTCATCTGTTCTATGTTGATATTGATTTGTTGGCACCCGAGTGATATGGAGCCGAGATTTAGCATTGATTTATAGATACCTATGCAGGGTATAGGATGTGGATATCTCATGATTATATATATATATTGACATATGTGTTGTTGATATATTGTGTATTTATGATAAGGAGAGACCGAGCCTAAGGCTCCGAAAAGAGTGCATTGGGCCTGGGTAGTATCACCTTTTGATTTATGAGCCTTGATGGCTAGCAGATAAATTGATGATAAAGATCCATAGAGGATGATTTGATGATAAAATTTCATGGCAGTATAAAGAACAAAATGAGAACACAATAATAATAATACAAGTAATTGTCTTTTACTGGTTTAGTCGGTAATATCGTTTTTATATGTTTTAGTCCAGGCTTCACCTCCTGGCACCGGGTACTATATATAATTTTTTTACTAATAAATGCTGGGACTTGAGACTGACTCCGTTCAACGGTGAATACAGCATTGGGACTTGAGACCATCTTCGTATGGTAGTGAGTACAGCTTTTTGACACACGTGGTACTAGAACTTTTGGAGACATGATGATATTGTTTATTGATGACCATAGGTGATATTACCATATACATCAGTTTCGAACACCTTGATTTGCCGAGTACGGGTAGTGGATATTACTGATATGAGGCACTATGTACCGGCAGGATAAAACTAATAATTGAGGCACTATGTGCCAGTGGGATAACACTGATATGAGGTATTAGATGCCGGCGGGATAACACTATTGCAGGGCATAAGGTGCCAATTGTGATTCATTGTAGTTTTGAAAGTGGGATGTGAGGTTCTGATGACGATCATGTGTTTGTTACTTTTCTGCACATATTTCCTTTAGTGTGCTCATAGGTCGGATTGGGGGGCCTATGGGTGAGTTTCTTTATGTGTACGTTGCGCTTCCTTATGGGGGACTTTACAACATTTAATTGTTGTACTTTATTATTTATATTACAGCATAGTTGTCCTTATTAGTGAATTGTTGTTTCATGTGATGTGGGATTAGTGATTTCTACTTTTATTCATTTAATTATCCTTTCACTTGAGGTTACCGGTATACCGACCATTTCTATCCTTATCTTCCTTGATTCCCATTTATTGTGTATATTTTCACATATGTTATTACAAGGATGCCGGGAACGTTCTCTTTCATTGCCTGCGATCCTGTTATGTGATTAGCTGGCACTATCGGTCTATGTGACACTTGTTTCATACACGAGTTGCTAGTTTTTTATATTCTCCTATTTGCTTTTGTGACCCTTTTTCTTGTACTCTGTTATTATTTCTATGTACTCAGTTGGCCCTCGAAGCCTACTGGGTACGGGTCACTTCGACGACTTGTACTCATACTACTCTTGCACATGTGCAGATCCTAATACAGGTTTCCGCTCGTGATATATAGATAGTTGTTCGTTTGGATCTTATTTACTTCAAGGTGAGTTTGGCGTCCAGTTTGTTTCTGATCCTCTTCAGACTTATATTTATTTGTTCTCCATTGTATTTTGGAGACACTTTCATATGACATTTACTTCAGTTTTATTGTTCTGTACTTAATGGTTCGTTTGACACTGATACCAGATTTTGGGTGGTTATCTCTTTCTTTAATAATTTTGCAAATTTATTACTTTTATCTCATGACTTATGATATTCTTATGCATTTAATGTACTATTCCTCTGCTTCGGACTACGGGGTTTGCTTCTCCTACTGGTAGTATAGTAGGTGTCATCATGATCCGAGAAATTAGGTCGTGACAAGATGTCCGACATCACTAAGTATGATGGGAACTCAGACATTGTCAGGAGCATTTTCTCTTCTTCACCATGGTTATGAATGGAAATGTCCTGATGAGGGAGGAATCTGAGTTTGTAATGGAGAACAAATTTAGAGAGAAACTTCCATAAGGGGATTTGGTGTGGTGCTCTTAGCTACCCAAGAATTCTATAGATTTTTTCAATACATTGGCCTATAACTTTATCAAGGCCCATGTTTGGGATAATAAGGTTAGAGAAGGAAGACTTGGAGTTGCTCCACGAGTTCATATCGAGGTTCTAGAAAGAAATGATATAGTTGTCAATAGTGCTAGATTATTTGGCGACAAAAATCTTTCACCAAATTTTTAAACCCAGAGAGATCTATCACCTCATTTAAACCTAAGGAGAGATTGACCGAAATTGAGGTAACAACATGTGTAGACATGCACAGTCGTTATGAGTTGAAATCTGAATCAAGGATGATTGTCAGAGGATTACTAGTAATTCATCCAAGGCTTGGAATGGATTGAAGGTTCTAAAGAACCCATGGGATGTCAGTGATAGACCCATACGAAACTCTTCAAGGTGAAAATGACCTGAAGGCTTCATCACAAGGGAGTTACATGTCTTACATCGTAGATGGAAGAGCAAGAATGAACCTGGGTAGTATGTCATACACCCCAAACAAGTCCTGACACAAAAAGAGAATGGAAATAGACTCCGCATGTAGGGAGTTGTAGTCCAAGAAAGCCTTAAAGCCCATAGTCTATGATGTCAATGAAGTTCCCCTGCTCCAAGAATATTACTTCACTATCAGCTCTGGAAACTGGTCTCGATCATTCAAGACATCAAAGTGCAAAGTTGACGAATCTACTTTGGTGATCTCGTACTCAAGGGATAAGAACTCGTGGTGCGAGTTCTTTAGGAAACAAGGTCATGACATCTGGGATTACTGGAACCTTAGAAAAGTAGTTATTGAACTGCTGAAGGATACAACTTTAGGGAATTCTTGGGAGAGCGTGCTAAAAGAAACTTTAGGAAATGTTTTAAGGAAATAGAATGCTTGTGAACCCCGTAGGACGATAAACTAAACACCATGACTACATACTAAGTATGTTTTCTCATTTCTCATTTTATGTTTTTTAACTGGTGGGTTTTCTTTTTTCCTCCCCAGCTCTGCAGTTCATCGAACTGGGGAAAGAAGGAGGAGGTCCCCATGAATACAAGTAGGGATATAGGGAATCTTTAGGCGCATAACAAAGGCCAGGCTACACTCTTTTTTCCTTGGTCCAGTTTTTATCCCTAGAGGATTTTTTCTGGCAAAGTTTTAATAAGGTAGTAGTAGGGACATCCGGGTACAAATTAGGGTCTTTCTTTTTAGAATCTTGTTGAGGATGACGACCTCAAAAAAAATAATAACATGAATAAGAGAATATTCCCTAAAGTTGTGTAATTTTAGTTTCTTGAAAAACTATCATTTTCGGACTACCAAAGCGACTACAAGTCTAACATGACTTGTCGTGAACACTCAGAGTGAGGCCATGGGCCGAAAACTAAAATACTTCTGGAACTAAGGGGATAAGATCTAAAATACATCTCTCCAACTCCGGAAACAAGGGAATAAGCCCATAATCTCAAAATTTTGAGGACAAACACTAGGTATTGATAACGAAGTCAGAAACAACTTGAAAAATAAATGGAGTCGAGATAGAATATCCTAGACTAAAGAGCCAAAACTATATCCTGTCCAGAGTAGACATTCACACAAATAACCCATATTGATCATTCGATTATGAGAAGCTAGGACTGCACCACTATGTGGTTGACCTAAGGCTCGATTACGAAGCACTCTAGAAATGTCATGAAGTTTAAAAAAGTTTCATTTTATATTCCAAAGTCCAAAATTAACTAAATAGAGGTTTTACTCTATCACTATGCTCTAAAGTACTCTAGAGATATCCAAACTTAAAAGCCCAACATATAAAAACATAAAAAGATCCCTCTCAAGTTATGGGATATATTATTTTAATTAGACTCCAGAAGTCTTTGATCGAATAAAAAATGGAGTATGTACTGACCTAACTGAATGACTAAAATAGAAATACTGAAATAAAAAACCTATTAGAGACTATCTTTGATTATCATGTAACCCAACAACTTACTAACCCAGTAAGTGTCACTCAGTATAAAATCCCCAGAACAAGGAACGCCAAGGAGCATGATGCCTTAATAAAAACCCCGAAAGGCAATGAAAAATGCCTTCGAAAAAGTGCATTTGATGAAGACTTAGAGATAACAAGTTTAGGTTCGTTACCTATAATGGGATACTGAGTGATGCTTTCATAATAAAGGTGGTAGACAAATTGTTAAAAAGTTGTGAATGAAAAATTAAGAAATCCATAAAAGAGTGAAAGTACAAAATAATTCCTTCTTTATTAACCAGAAAGGTTACAAATTACAAGTTACACGCCTAAAGAGGCTATAAGTCTATTCCCTCAGTGGGTCACAATATTATGAATCTACCACCAAAACAGCTAAAAAAGATAAATAATATAGAAACTTATTGCTTGTCGGAATTCCTAGATGACTTTGTCATAAGAGGTATCCATTTTTCTATTCTCATGCGTATGATCGGCATGGCCCATAAAGCTTTGCAACTTGAGGATAGAAAAATAGATACTTCTAATAACAATGTCTTCCAGGAGTTCGGCATGGCCCATGAAGATTTGAGTCTTGAGAACGAAAATAACGGGACCTCGGGGTAGCCCCAAAATGGAAAGACCCTAAAGTTCAAATACTTCTTCCTCTCTTGGAACTACTACCATTTCCTAAAAGGTACCAAGAAGCCACACAGAACCGGAGATTCCCCTAGATCAAGTAATCTTATAGAAACTTGATGAAACTATACTTGGACAAAGGCTTGTCTTGCTAGCAGCCTAGGACCTTGATGAAACTCATAGCTCCACCCAAAAGGCTCCACCAAGTTGAATGAGTATAACTTGAGAAAAAGGATTCTGACACTCCCAAGGAGAGAAGTGCCAAAAAGCATGCAGATGCGAATCAAGACATCAGGGACTATTGAGGAGGAGAATGGTAGGGTGAAATACCTCTCACCAATCTCTCACTTGGCCTCTCCTATAGTCCTTATTTTACCCTCATTATTTAACCGTAGCAAAATGCTTTAAATGTATTGTTGGGATAAAAGACAAGGGTACTATAGGAAAGTAAAGAATGATATCAAATTGCTCAATAGGAGGTTTTATTGAGAAATTTTTATTAATAAATATTATGGGAAAGAATGAAAGGTTTGTATGAGGAAAAGATACAGAGAAGTATAAATGTATAGGCCAATGGCCCATTAAATTAAGAGAGAAAAAAGAGCTTGTATGCTCTCCACGTGGACTTGTATTAAAGCATGGCATGATAATAAATAAATAAATAAATAAATAAAGGGTCCAGAGTGACTTGCCATTTTCCCAAGGCTGACGATTTAGGTATTGAGGAATAACTATTAATGTCCTTTCCCCCTAAGTAAAAAATATAGAGAAGAGGGGAAGAAAACAACAGAGTATGTAATAGGTTACAACAAAGGGCCTTCCAATTTATGTCAAAATACTAAGGGAAAACACATATTATGAGTCCCTCAAAGCCATTGCTATGATAAAAAAGGCCATAACGACCGTAGTAGGCTAGAGGTTGATTTCAACTGGAAAAATCACCGCCGGGACTAGCTAGCCTCGCACTCTCAGAAACTTCTTCTCTCGAAAAGGAGAGAAATTTCTCGTCATCAGAACTTAGTTAGAAAACAAGGTCAGCTAGGCCTAGAACTTAGAAATTTTTGTATCAAGGTCAACGCATCCAGTGTATGTATCTGGTTAAATTCGAAACGTAGCAATATGGGCATCTCAAGATCTCTCCATGTTGCGATGCTCTTTCCTTTGACAAACTTTCTTACCAGTACGTTGGTATAGATACTCCTGGAGAAGAAGAGGCTCTAGTATATCACTGTGGACCTGTACTCAATAAGTGGATGCCCCTTTTTGATTTGGATTATTTCTCCATGAGCTTTTTGATGGGTATAGATTAGGATGCGTTCTCCCATCGGAAAGCTTCCACCTTTTTAGACCAATGGAGGGCATCTCACTAGCCCTCCCTTCTATCCAACACTACACTTTGCTCGACCTTAAGCTCCTCGATATCAAAGATCTGACTCGCCACAACTTCGATTGAAGTAGCCTAATCTTGCATGATAGCCAGATCTTTCTCGAGTTTATAGTGCTTCGATAGAATTTTATACTTATCCTTAAACGACCATTGGAGGCCCACAATAACTAATATATTGGCCTGAAGGGTTTAGGAGCAAACTATTTTTCAAAATTATTAGAATAATTGGAGGGGAATAAAGAAAATTAGAAAAAAGCTAACCCTTACAATGGTATGAGAACCCTTATTTATTAGAACTCGAAGAATACTTCTCCCATTATCTAGTTATCCTTTGATGAGACTATCGATTTTAAGTAATTTCTACCCCTACACAGCTCAATATAAGTGGACATTAGTGTGGTAGCACATAAGATCTTAGGTTGGGATAGATTCAACATCTGAGGCATGCCTAGATGATCCCGTAGGGTGAAGTGAAGACATTAGATAATAGGGACCCGAGGCTTTATGAGCAAGACAGTCAAGGGTCCTCAGAGCACAACCCACTATAAAGACCTTCGAAGAAGAGTCAGAATGAGCTACCTAACTGTCACTCTGAATAGCATAGGAACCAGGATTAGAAGGAAAAGTGGGAGCCTAACTTATAAAATAGCCTTACGACCTTCGAATTAAAAGAGCTAAGAGCTTCTGCCCGTTGATATGATAATTCATCCTATGATCCCTCAAAGCTGTTATTAGAGACAACAATCTATAAGATACTTTTCTTTGACCTTTTCACAGGCAGACGCAATCCCCACTCCTCTCTTTTATATCCCCTAGAGACAGGAACTTCTTAGGAAAAAAATTTAATACCATGTCAATAGAAGTGTGAGATCGGCTATAGGGTTTTGGGATAATAAGGCTAGTAGCCACTACTAAGGATAGAACAACCATAGAACCAGAGTTTAATCCTACATGAGAAAGGCAATAAAAGGAAATGACATGAGAATAAACGGTTAGTCAATAAGGGAAAACATATACTATGCTATTTATCTTTCTATCCAAATTGATTTGAAAGGTACTTCCATGACGATTTTGTTATGGTAGAAAAACCTAGAATAAATTGTGAGTGGATCTATTCAACCTGGCATAAAAGCATGGTACCCAAATTCGGATGACACTGAAGAGCTATATAATAATTACAAAAAGACAAAGTCGCAGTATACATATAGGATAAAAGGGGGATAAAATGAATCACTGCTACTTATGTTGTGTATTCTATGGTTAAGGATAAGAAGGTGGTGGATTTTTCAAGAGAAAGAGAGATAAGAAGTTAGTCCACCCTCGATTGTAGGTATCGTTCAGACTACTTAAAAGTGATTTTTTACCTTGGTGATACAATTGTCCCTCATCGAATTATGAATGAAGAATATAGTAGAAGAAGGTACGCTAAGGTAAAGCTCGACATGGTAGATAATGCATAAAGGTAGGTGACCTCCCTCGATATCTTGGATTGGGCTAGCCTAATAACAACTAGAAGATGTTGCAAAGCAAGGTGATTAGCTCTTTAATAATATTATAGAGGTCTGTGATGACTGGGTATGTATAAATGCAGGAGTAACTCAATTTCAAGGACATAAAACTTTCACGAACGCTAGGGAATTCCATACAAAATTCATTGTGACAAACCACAATCCCTGGGAACTAAGGGTAAGTAGCTTTTTTTCACAAGGGAGCCCAACGCATTCACGAATTTACTCCTTGATTCAGCCCCGTCAACCGCCTGCATCGTGAAGTCATGTAAAAATTAGTTGAACTAGGAACTATCTTGTAAATGAAAGGATAAAAAAATGACGCCTTTTTACCTTTTTTTTTTTTAGGACCACCAGATCCAAGAGCGGAAGGAAAGTATATCACTGGTCAGGAAGGCAATGCCTCAAAGAAAAGTGTGTTTAAGAAGACGAAGAATATGGAGGAATAGTGAATACATAGGGTAAGATTCTATTATATATTACTATTTACTACTATATATAAGAGGGAATGTTAAGATATGATCGTCCTCACAGTTTGAATATAGAGATTCTATTTTTTGATGTTTATTGTTGCCACATGTGGCTTCTGCCTTTCGCAGTTAAACTCATTCTTTTAATTGGTACACAATATAGATAGTAAATTTTTTATTGATAAAATGTAGATATCCTTGAACTATATTAAACATGCAAGCCTTTTACTTTGTCCCAATAAAAATGTTACATCACTATAATTAAAAATAATTTATTTTTGAAAACCTTTTTGTACCTCTAATAAAATAATTTATAGTCACATAAGTATCTAAAGATTATTTTAGACCATAAGTTTTAAAAAAAATTCTTAAAAGCTATCCCAAGTAAAATAAAATCACATAAAATGAAATGAAGAAAGTCCTTTATATATGTAATTCGAACACAAATTTGAATTTCTACTTCATATATGTAGGAAGTACTTTATATAAAACACATATTTGTCACATAAAAAAAGTACTACTGTTTAACTTTTTGTCAAGTTAAAAGGTGTATCATTTTCTCAATCTCAATTTGTATGATACTATTTAACTTGACACAAAATTAATAAGAAGATAGCTTTTCTTAAAATATAGTTCTTTTTAAAAAATAGTTTTTTTTTTTCAGAAAATAGTTTTATTTAAAAATTGTATGGCTTTCACCTTAGATATTTATGGGTCTATAAATTATTTTACTAAAGATAAAATGTGAATTTTAAAATTGAGTTATTTTTAATTATAAAAAGGTGGAATATTTTTGGGACAGACTAAAAAAAAGGGTGTCATATAAATTAGGACGGAAAGAGTAATATCCTTATTAGATTATTAAGTTAACTTGTGTTAAAATCTTTAAAATTTTGTAAGTTTTATAAATTCTTACAAGAGATTTTTATTTCTACACATAAGATATCTTCATTTTATGCCTAGATCTACCTTTAACGGTTTAGTTTGGGTTGATTTTTATCACGCCCCAAAATCATAGGCGTGATGTAACCTAGCTATCTTCCCAATCTGGTAGGTCAGCCTAACTCACGGTGTAAGATGAAATAAAGTACAATAGACAGTAGAAAGTAATAAATTAAGATAATAAAGAGAAAAACTCATATTAAATACGAAAAATTCTACTACAAATGTCCAAAACCAAGTGTTATGTGCATAGCCAATTAAAAAGATTTATTTAAAGTCTGATAAAATCTTAAAGTCTTTCAATAAGTAAAACTCTAAGATAGAAAGAAAACTCCGAACACTGCGGATGAACAACACCTAGATCTAGAAATCTCCAAGAAGTGGCTAAGTCCGAAAGAAGAACTCATGGCTGATCCGCTACAGTACATACATAAGGGAAGAAAATAAAGAGTGAGTACAAAACAACGATACTCAATAGAGTCCTCGACTGTCTAACTAAAAAGAGAAAACCAAGCCCAAATTCCCAACCGGTCCTCTAAACACTACAACCTGCATCTAACATACACAACAACCTAGAAAAAAATTATACAATGAATAGGAATATCAGTTACAATCAACAAAGATAGAGTATATCGAAGCTATCAGTGAAACAGTAATTAGGAATCATCAATAAAGTAGGAACAGGTTAGTTACACTGTCATGTCATTTCACTAATACAAATAGACACCAGTCATTTACACAGTCGTGTCATATAATTAATATAATTAGGCACCTGTTAATTACATAGTCATGCCCTTTTCAATTGTATACTTAGGAGACGGTCAATTACACATGCATGCCTTATTTTAATAATGTAATTAGGCACGGGTCAATTACATAGTCATGCCTTTACACAATCAAATTTCACATTTAAATAATTTCAAGTGAGCAATCATCATAAAAATCATGAAAGTCTCACAAATCAAAGTTTCAACTCAATAATCAGGTCTCCCATTCCTTTCCTCATTTTTGAGCTCTTCAAAACATATGGGTTAGATTTATAATTATAAAATTTAATTATTTGCTCATATGCACTAATAATTTCTGGTTTATATTTCAATTTGTCAGTTGTTGTTATTTGTGAGGTTAAAGAGGATGTTATTGTAGGCGGTGTTATATATCTGCTCCACTGTCTATAAATATCTTTTGTTTTATCATTTTATTAGATTTATATTCTACATATGCTTCTATGTATATAGGTACCATTAATTTCCTCTTCTTATCTTATTATTCAAAATTTTCAGTATTTTTACTTTCTGATTTTTTAGATATATAATTTATGTAATTAAAATTCTCTCCTTCATATTTAGTGTCAGTTTCTGTCTGACTCACATAAAAATTCTCTTCTTAATACCATTTATTATTACTTTCTTTTATTTGTTCTATATTCATAATAAAATGTGTTTTATTAATATATTTTATACCTTTTTAAATTAATTTTGGGCATTTATTTGCATAATGTCCCATTTCATTCCAATTCCAATATTTACATTCATTTAAAGATTTTTTTATTTATTTTCCTT
>JBDJHY010223998.1:0-11151 GCA_039654485.1 Withania somnifera | reverse complement strand
AATCAGTGTTAACACATTGAACTTGTATTCTCTTTGGGTGCTCAGCCACCAAGTCCACTTCCACCTTCACTCGAGCATAACTAGGTCTGGTCTTATTCCTAGTAGCAAGATCTACTTGTAGTGGTTTACCTACAGCAGAAGCTAAGGAGAACAAATCTTCTTTCACAAAGTAATGGGGTGGCAAAGTAGGGAAGGATATCCATGCCATTGCAGTTGTTGTTTCTGATTGAGAACAAGAAGTGTTTTTGGGCAAAGAAGTAGACCACACAAGATTTGATCCAATCCTTATTCAAAAAAGAAGAAAAGATGTGATCGAGTCCTGATTTTGGACATACTACATATCTTGTGTTATAAGGAAATTAAGTTGTTGTAGTTCAAGGAGTGAAAGAAGGTTGATGGAACATACTGAGGTGGAGAGAGGAGTGAGGTTCTGCCGAGATTCGGATCCGTGGCTCCTGTCATTACATTAAAAATAAAAACTTAAACATCAAAAGAAAAAACAAATATAAAATCCTATATATGCAACTTCACTTGAGTCTTGATTTGAATCATTATGCCCTCTCAAATAATTAGATAGGAATTTTGATCTTGAACTTGCAAGTGAAATTCTTCTTCATGGACTCTTGTTATTGGAATTGAAAATGAACTCTATTCTTCAGACGGGCTCTTGCTAATTTTAACTGTGTTTGAAATTGAGAACTCACCCTGTAGTCTTTCATATTCTCAGGCGTGTTCCTGAACTTGAAAAAAAAATTACATTACTGAGGTGGGTCCTCATTAGCTTGAATTGCTCCCATTACTCATGTGAATCCTGTAAAATATTAAAAATAGAAAACACAAAAAAATTGCATTTTCCCAATTTACACTAGAGAAATTTTTGAAGGTTAGAGAAATCATATGTAAGATGGTAATAATGGGACGAATCAAAACTACAACTAGAAAGTGCGTATTTTAGAGTTAAATGCCACTAGGATTTTTGTTCTCTGTGAAAATGGATAGGGTGCTTGTTCCCTAAAGTCAACATGCAACTACAAAATTTATTTCCTGTGCAAAAAAGAGGTACGGTGGTTGTTCCCTAAAAATCCATTAGGATGTTCGTTCCGTAAGGTCAACATGTAATTTGGGTGTTTGTTCCTTATGCAGAAAAGAGATAGGGTGTTTGTTCTTTAAAATTTTATTAGGGTGTTTGTTCCCTAAGGTCAACATACAACTAAGATGTTTGTTCCCTGTGCAGAAAAAAGATAGGATTTTTATGCCCTAAAATGTCATTAGTGTGCTTGTTCCCTAAGGTCGACATGCAACTAGGATTTTTGTTCCTTGTGCAGAAAAAAGATAGGGTATTTATTTCCTAAAATGCCATTACAATGTTTGTTCACTGAGGTCAACATGCAACTAGGGTTCTTTTTCTCTGTGCAGAAAAGAAATAGGATTTTTTATTTCCTAAAATGCCATTAGGATATTTGTTCCCTAAGGTCAACATGCAACTAGGATGTTTGTTTCTTGTGTAGAAAAGAGAGTGTTTTTGTTCCCTAAAATGTCATTAGGGTGTTTGTTCCCTAAAATCAACATGCAACTAGGATCTTTGTTCCCTAAAATGTAGTTAAGGTGTTTGTTCCCTAAGGTCAACATACAACCATTGCTCCAGTATAGAAAAGAGATAGGGTGTTTATTCCTTAAAATGCCATTAGGCTGTTTGTTACCTAAGGTCAACATGCAATTAGGGTGGTTGTTCCATGTGCAGAAAAAAAGATAGGATATTTGTTCTCTAAATTTCATTAGGGTGCTTGTTCCCTAAGTTCATCACGCAACTAGGGTATTTGTTCTCTTTGCAGAAAAGAGATAAAAATTTTGTTCCCTAAAATGTCATTATGAAAAAAAAGGTGAGGAATTGGGAAACTTTCCTTTCATTGCGATCTTAGTTTGTAAGAAACTTTCCTGTATTGTTTTTTCCTGTTTCAACAGAAAAAGAATTATGAGTTCAAAATTGATAGTCGATTTGTGGCGTTGGCTTTGAGGAAGTTTGCTCCTGGCTTTCTCTTGTTCGACCTAGATTTCAACTTGGTGCTACTTGGGGATCGTTGTACTTCTCAAATTTTAAACACTTAAGTCATTTTGGTCCAATACTATACCTCCTGTTTATCGATATCCCTCATTCAATCTCTATTGACCCTTTATCATTTTCAGGAGTCCAAAACCTATTAGCCAACAGTATTTCATTGGATACTCTGCCTCAGTTTGAATGAAATAGTTCTCATATAATGGTCATTTACCTTACTTTATGCAATTGAAATCATTGGTATCAAGCTTTAAAGTCCTTTCTTACTTTTCTTGACAAGGACTCGATTCAAAGACTCAAAAAAATAATGAAAAGATAGAAATAAAAGAGAAAGAAAACAAGGTATGTTTTTTTCCAAATGGGCCAAAGAGCTCCAATGACTATGACATGCATTTTAGATTAAGAAGCCTGACTTATCCACCTAATCTATTCATCCACTCCTGTCAACTTTTGAACTTAAATTCGAAGTTTTGTTCTTGAACATATACATCCAAATCGCGGACCTTGTTCGGGTAGTGGCACGTTGGATGATTTTTTTGCCAAGTCTGTTTTATTTTTTCGCTCAACTTACCATCGCCCCATGGTGCCAGTGAGAATTTTCACCAATAAGACTCTCTCATTTTAATTTCTCTAAACTCACTTTTGTTTTATGGTGTTCATGAGGGTTTTCATCAATAAGTCTCATTTTTATTTCTCTCAACTCATTATTGCCTTATGGTGCCCGTGGCAATTTTGACCAATAAGACTCTCATTTTTATTTCTCTATATTCACCTTCTCCATATGATGTGCGCGAGGGTCCAAAAAGACTCTCTTATTTTATTTCTCTCAACTCACTGTTGCCTTATGATGCCCATGAGGATTTTCACCAATAAGACCCTCTCATTTTTTATTTTCTCGTCTCATCATCGCCTTATTCACCAATAAGAATCTCTCATTTTATTTTTCTCGTTTCCTCTCCTATGTTGATGAAGATGAGTGAAACCAATGGAGTAAGCTTCTTATATCCATAAAATACTTGAACTTGAAAATTTTCAAAATTGATCATAAGGTATTTATTTTGATCGTAACGTGGCTTTGTATAAGGATTAAAAGAAAGGCAGGCACAAAGGCTCAAAAGACACATATCTAAATTGGAGTTAACACTTACAACTTTTGAAATCGACTCAACAAAAACTAAAATACCTTTTGCTATAGTTTATTTTAAACTGGAAATGATTGGACTATTTACATGGTTGGACAGAAACCTAGTTCAGGGTTGCCTACATATCCTGTCGAAATAAGAATCAGGTTGAACGTAGTTCATGAAGCTTGTTCATTTGTTTTGCAGTTTTTCTATCTTTTTTTCTTCTGACTCATTTTATTTTCTTTTTCAATTTTTTTACTCATTTTATTTTTATTTTTTTCCTTTTTTTTTTAAACTTCTCTTACTCTATTTTGATTTCAAAAGAGGGGTATGAAAGAAATAAACTAAGGCTCAAAGGGGATAGCAAAGGATAAAAATTATTTGGATAGAAGAATAAAATGGCTTCATCATATCAATTCTTAAAAATATCAAGTACAAAGCATGCAAAACGAAGAAAATAAATGAAGCATCACAATACCTTTCCACAATATTAACATTGATTAAACATATGTTTCACTTGGTCTTCCATGCTTAGTAATTCAAAAAAAAAAGTTTCACTGGACTATACTATTTTCACAAAAAATGACACACATTGATTTGGATAGCACTTTACCTTTACTTCCTTGATACGGAATGATGTGTTTCATTTGATCTATCCATTTTGAATTGCTTGGGATACCTTCTTGGTATCATTCTTATAATTCCTGAAGTGATATCCTCAGTTTTCATTCGAGTTATGCTTTAACTTTCTCTCAAAATATCTCAACCCTTAGCTCGTGTTCTCGAATTCCTCCTCCTGACCACCTTTAATTTTCTTGTGCAACCATTTCATGATTAAATTAGGTTTAAGATTTAGCCACAAATTTTGCATACATAACACATCACTAGAATTAGCACAAAGACAATTGTATAAATCAAATCAAATAAAAAACTAAACAAAATAAACTCTTTGTTTCTTTTTTTTTTTAAGGATACAAGTTTGACTATGAAATAACTCAACTAAATAGAAAGAACATAAAAACTAACTACCAAGACTCTTCCCTAGTGAGGAAAGGAGTCTACTTCCACATTGACAGGCTTGGAATCTTATCCACTAAGGTGTACATCAACATCATAAAAAATTCACCACCATCAAATACATTATCCTTGACAAATAGGTTTTGGGTCTCTTTAACTACTTCCTCATTAACTTTTGGGATCAAAATTGAAGTCTTAGAAAGTCTCTCATGAACATCTCTTCAATGCTCCCTTTCTCTCTTATACTCTGGCCTAAGTAGAAATTTGGAGCTGACACAACGTTGGTATGCTTTTATAGGAGAGTAAGGATACTGTGAGGCTGGTGTTTTCCACTGAAGGCAAGGAGGTGATTGGACATATGATTGTGAACCATGAGGGAAGTATAGAGGAGGTGGGATTGTACATTAAAAGTCTTGTGGAGAAAAGTAACATTTGGATTGATTATATGAAGCCTAGCGATAGATTTTAAAATAGGGCTAGATGTATGGGCGAGATGGACCCTTTATACTTCATCGTGGTTCTGGTGCCACCATAGCTACATCATCACCCTGAGTTACTTCAACATTTACCTTTATGTTATCAAATCTCATGATCCTACCTCTTTTGATATCATTTCTTCCACCATGATTACCATACCAAATGATTTTTCCAATACAGAGATCAAAAATTGATAATAAGAACCTTTTTGATCTCGAAGAAAAGTCTCCACCATTTCAAACTCTTTCATTAGAGGTCTCACTTTAGCAGCCTGTTCTTGCCACCTTATGAAAAATTCTCTGTGGCCTTCATCACTCTGTTTCATCATCTTAAGTGGCGACTTTTTCATTTTTATAGTCACTTCCTCATCTTTGTGGCCTTAAAATTTTTTATTTCAGTGAGTGGCTCAACACGAGAGATGTGACAACATGGATTAGAAGTTGTTAAAGTCGATTTTGAATCTTGATATTGAGATTTGGGAATTTTGATAACATGCCCATTGTTGGATGGATCTCCTGATTTTTAAGCATAGGCTGAGTCGTGGGCGAATTGTCTGGAATGCCAAGGTGCGATAGAGGTAATGATTGACCAGTCATCCAAGGTTGGTACATGCTTATCATGTGTTGTTTTAGCACTCTTACTTCTTCAGGCAACCCCAAATCTCGCTTAACCAATCCCTGGAATGACCCATTATCCTCGTTGGTTGTCGTTACCCTTTTGATTTTTGACTTTACATTATAAGGATGATCCGTCATTTTGAGAAGTATAAACCAAGCACCCTTTTAAGCTAACTGGATAACACAGACAGTAAAACATGTTAAGGATTTTATTTTCAATATTATAATCTTTTTCAAAAGAAAGATCATCGAACCCAATAAGGGTTGCCTACGCACCTTGTTGAAATACGAATCAGGTGTACGTAGTTGATTCAGACTAAACATAAGATTATTAAAAACTCTCCTTTTTTTTAATTGTTTTTTTATTTTTCAAACTTTTGAAACTAATTATTATTATTTTAGAAAAATAAATTTAAGAAAAATCTTTTTTAGTTTTTAATTTATGAATTTCCCACTAAATAAAACCTAAAACTATCAAAGGATTTTTTTTTCTTTTCTATTATTCTTTTAAAGAAGTATATGAACTAACTAATCAACATCATTATGATTCTTTTTTGAATTTTTAAATATGAAAAAACAAGAGAACTTTTTTTTTTAAAAAAAATGAATATGGAAAAGAAAAAAATTTCTTTTTAAATAAAGATTACCGAAATTGAGAGGGCTGCCCACGTATCTAAACTCGAGGGAGAATAATCAGGTGTGCATAGTTCATCCACTTATTTTAGTTAAAAATTTGGACAAATAAAAACCAACAAAAGACTGACTCAATTTTTTTAATAAGGTTTTTTGAATTTTTTTTAACATAGATCAAACAACCATCTTATAATTTTTTTTTATTAAAGATCAAATACACACATTTTCTTTGAACTTTTTATAATAAGTATCAACCAAGCACATTTTTTTTGAGATTTTTTTAAAAATAAGGATCACCGAATTCGATAACTGTTGCTTGCGTATCTCGTTGTGAGAATCAGGTGTGCGTAGTTAGTCTAGTTTAATTAAAAATTTGGACAAATGAAAACCAACGAAAGACTGAGACCATTTTTTGAATAGGGATCAAACTTTTTTTTTTTTGGAATTTTTGAACATAGATTGAAAAACCTTTTTTTTTTTTTTTTTTATAAATTTGGGTAAAGACCAAAGTCGCACACACTTGTTGAATTATTTTTTTGAATAAAAAGAAATTAAACTTTTCTAAATTCAAAATTCCTATCAACAGGTCTTAAAAGTAAATAGTCAAATAAAATCTCTTTTTTTATTTTTTTTTCAATGTTGAAAGAAAGAGAAAACTATACAAGATTTTTTTTTTCTAAAAAAAAATTGCTTTGTTAAAAGAAAAACTTTCTGAAAATTTTTTTAAGGGTTCTCATAAAATCTTCAATCTAGAGAAAGAAAATTTGATAATATTTTTTAATATATTTTTTGAAGAAATAAATCCTAAATAAAGAGTAAAAAAAGAAAATATTTTTTTTTGAAATGGACTAATTCTCAACCCGAGGGAGGAGAATCAAGTGTGCGTAGTTCATCCAATTTAGTTAAAAAACATGGACAAATTCGAAAGCACTTCAAAACAAACTTCTTTTTTGTGATTTTTTGGGTAGGAAAATTAAAATAAAAAGAAAATAAAGTTTTTTTTGGAGATCTTCATTGTTGAAAAAAAATAAGAATTCCTACAAAACAAGAAAATTATTTTTGAGATTTTCTTTATAAACTTATAAAAAGAATCTAGAAAAACTTTTTTTTTTTATGTTTTTTTGATAAGAAATGTAAAATATTTTTATTTTATTTTTATTTTTGAAACATATAAGCACTCACAAAGAAATTTTTCTTTTTGAATTTTTCATTCTTTAAAGAGCATAGAGACTCTTGAAAAAGAAAAAATATTTGGACCCTCTTTTTTTTTAATGTTCGAAGAAATATAAAATCTTTTTGGATTTTTCATTTGTGAAAATGAGGAACACAAGTAAACCCTACAAAGCAAGATTTTTTTTGTATCAAAACTCGTCTTTTTCTCATTCTCTTTTCAAACATCAATTTCAACATATCAGTCCGCTAAATGACCTTCTTACCCTCAGGAATGCAACAAATAGCACATAGGGATGCTTTGGCAAGAGTCATCTATAAAGGATCAAACAAGTCCCGCTAGGTCTCTATATGGTACATATAAGAATGACCTAAAAGCCAACTGAGGCTGGAGGTCCAATAACAGGATAAGGCTATTCGGAGTAGTTGATATGCCACACTCTCACACCACCCTTCCTAAATTTGAAAGACTCAATAAAGTGTTCGTGTACGCTTACAACGTACTCCGAGACTTACTGCAGAAGAAAATAACTCAGGGTTTACAAATGAATGACAGTTATCAAAGTCGTAACACATATATACAAATACGATAAGCAAGTAACACAAAAATCACGTATATACAAAGACGATAAGCAAATAACACAAAAACAACTAACAAAAAAAAAAGGATAAAAAAATAAGACAGTTATCCAAATAATCCTTAATAGGCCAATACAAGTCAGTTTTTCAAATAATCTAAAAGTCCCTAGTAGAATCGCCAGAGTTGTCACACCATTTTTTTTTTACCAAAGATAAATATACAAATTTATTTTTTGTTTAGGAATGAATTTTATTTAAAAAGTGAAAATATTTCAAAAGAAATTTATTTATAAAGAAGAGTCGTCACTCAACATTGGATTCTTGTTGCTGAGTCACCAATTAAAACCTTTTTTAAAAATATTTGACTCTAAACTGATTGCAATAAAAAATTCTGGTTAAGAAATTCTGTTGACCAAGGGAAAGGTGTAAGTCAACCCTCGACCCCGTGCTTTTAGCATAGTCTCTTTAACAGACTCGTATTGTTTTAAATAATATTATTTGGACAATCTCACAAACATTGAAGCATGTGCACAAAACAATTCCAAATAATATCTAAAAGTAATGTCCAAATTATACACCCAAAGATAAAAGATAAAAAATGCAAGGAAATAAATCTACCTATCCTAATTTATCTTATACGATGCTTTACCCGACGTATCCGGCCTTGTCCATAAGCAATCTCCAAGTACATAATATCTCAGGTCATTCTCTGACAAATGAATACATGATATTTAAAAAATAGATAAAACAAACACACAATCAATTAAATCATCCTAAAATTTGTCTAATCAAATTCAATATATTTTTTAGTTTGAATCATAACAACAACTATAAAATTAAAGAATGGCAAGATTAAGCAGCAAGAGCAGATTTCAAACCCAATTCAATCAATTTCCAAACTTTAACATTCAAGAATTAAACTAAATACTAATAAGATTTCAACACGATAACGTGATCGAAATAGTAAAAGGGATGTAAAAATGGACCTCAATAGCGGTCCTTTAAAAATCACAAAATTTCTTCGATTTGAGTCGGATTGAAGCTTCAAACCAAGACCTCCACCAAATTCGAATCCAAAACATCGAATAAAATCCATGAAAACTTGCGACTCTTGATTTAAACTAATAAAAAAATTGTTGTTGCTTTCTTCTTTTTTTTAAAGATCTAAATTTTAAAAAATGACAAAGTAAAAGAGATGGGTGAAAATTTGTTATTGAAAATTTATTGATGTTTTAGGGTTGAGTTGCTCACTAGAAATTTGTGTGGGGTGATGGAATCATTTGTTCACAATAGAAGAAGGAAAAGAGGGAAAAAATGGTAACAAATGATGTTGTTTTTTCTAACTTGTGCTCATGAAAAATATAAAGGAAGAACCTTTTTCCTTATGCAAAAATGGTGATAAAAAATATGTTTGTGGTAGAGAAAAAGTCTACTTTAGTGTGTATGTGTCATATGAGAGAAAAAAATATGAGGAAATTAATTTTTTTTTCTTCCAATGAAAGGATGACATGTGTAAAGTGGTATGAGCTGTTGGAGGAATTGATATTATTAAGTGAGGTAGGGTGCATGTGATGGTGGGATAGAATTCAATCGTGTGGTTAAAGTTTCATCATTTCTTTTTTGTTTCTAGAAGATACAAGATATGTGGAGGATTTAAATTAATAAATGTGAGCATGCTTGCATAATAACACACCCAAACTTAGTGAACAAGAAATATAAAATTAAATTAAAAAAAATGAAAATAAAAGACTTAACCCATGAAATCTTTCCAAGTGGCACTATCTAAATGGTCCTTATTTTGAAACTTTTAATATTTTATAAAAATAAATAATAATAATAATAATAATAATAATAATAATCAATAATAATAATAAACACTAGTACCATAGAATATCTACATTTAAGAAAATAAAAATAAAAAATACAGAAAGTTATTTGGTTTTCTCAATTTTTTTAGCACATAAAATATAACTACATAATATGAAGTCCTATTATTTTCTTTTATATTTTTATAAATAAGATTTCAAAAGTTACATATAGAATTAAAATACTAACCATAAAAAATAAGACAAAAAAATAAAATATCTAAATTATATTAAAAGAAAAATATATGCACAAAATCGTATGGGATGCAAGGAGGGTAAAAAATTATGTGTCTACAGTATCGAGCAGGCCATGGTGGCCATTCTGGTTCTTCAGATTCCTCTCGCCAGCTCAAGCCAGTGGTCCCGTGTTCTACTTATGGTGGTATGGGACATTTGGACAGAGATTGTCCTCAAGAAGGTATTGTTCATCCCATAGCTGAGCCTCCTGCTATTCCAACTCCTATGATAGCCTAGTCGATTATAGCCTCTCGAGGGCCAGCACCCTGACCTCATCACCGCCGATTTGGTAGCGCAGCAGTCATTGAGTGGGAGGGAAAGTGGTATTAGAAGAACACGTTGGTCAAATACATGGTCGTTGATAAGGTTGACCGCCAGCGTCTAGCAGCGGATTTCCCGCATATTGTGGCCAAAATAAGGAAGCTTCGCATGGACTTCATAATTGAGGACCAAGGCAATTGTAATGTTGATTTGGTTATGGAATTCTACGCCAATTGGAAGTCTAAGGAGGAGGCGGAAATACTGGTTCGTGACCATGTGGTTATGTGGGTGTCTACGACGACCAATACCTTTTTGGGTACGTCCGATGCCAATGATCTATTTTTACTGAGCCAATTGGTTCATGATCCTCCTAACCACCTCATCCAGCTCACCTTATGCGGCCCTACATCTCAGGCCAGGTGGATCTGGGACATCAGGGGTAGCCATTCAACTCTACCATTTTCACATCTCACCAGGGAAGCCAAGTGTTGGCTGAAAATTGTCAACCACTGCCTTATGCCTCTGAACTATTATACTACCATCCTTCGGACAAGGATTTCCCTCGTCTATGCTTTAATGACGGGCATGGAGCTCAATATCGGTGGTGTGATTTATTTAGCCATATCAAATGCCTGGACAAGTCGTTGCTGGTGATAGAGATTTGGAGGGATGGTAACTCGGTATCTGTAGAGTAGGGGGTTGAGGAGGACCTGGTTGATATTGTGTATCCACCAGCTCCTAGGGCGGTGGATATTACTGCTAGCAGAGGGGTTAGTGAGTCGGACGGTGGGCAGCGCCTTACTCTTCAAGAACGCAATGCTATGTATGAAAGCTATCATGGCTTCATGTATGGAACTGCCATATTGCAGCTGCGGATAGGTGGTCGTCCAGTCTCAGAAGTGAGATAAATGCCCTGCATAACCAATATACTTTGAATGATCATGCCAGAATAATGTATAGGATGGGGCCTCCTTTCCTCGAGCCTATTGATGATGATGTTCCCACCGATCATAGATCTGATTCTGGGGACTCAGATGAGGATGAGGATGATGATAGCTCGGATGAGGAGGGTGCACTTGAGGCAGAGATGGCAGATTGATCAGGGAGTTCTACAT
>JBDJHY010223987.1:0-11151 GCA_039654485.1 Withania somnifera | reverse complement strand
CCATAGGCACCATTGAGAGTGGATTGGGGTTAGGCTAGTATCACCACATGGTTATCAAGCCCGGAAGTCTAGACACTGATTTTATTAATGATGATGGATAAGACATAAACTAATAACTTGGAATATTTTAACAATAATATAAGTAAATGGCCTTTTTAACTGTTTTAGACTCAGCAGTTTACCTAGCACTCAGTACGACTATATCTATTCATTTTAGTCCAGGCTTTACACCCTGGCATTGGTAAATATCGTTTCACTAACTAATGTTGAGACTTAAGACTGACTTCGTTCGGCAGTAAGTGCCGCAGCTGGTACTTGAGTCCGTCGTTGTACGATTCTGAGTACATCTTCTTGATACTATCACATATACAGGTTTGGAGGATTATTGATACATTTCTCTTGAGGAATTTAGTGATACATGACATTGAGGCATGGGACGCCATAACCTGCGACATTACGCCTTGAGCCATGGAATGCCATAACCTGTGACATTACGGCTTTGAGGTGTGGGATGCTATGACTATTAGATACTACAACTTACTGAGACCATTGATATATATGAGTCGTTGGACCTATATTTGGTACTTGTGAGACTTATGGTATGGGATGTAAGATCATCCATGACTTGTTGATACTATGACTTACTGAGACCATTGATATATATAAGGCATTAGACGCCAGATTTGATACTTGTGAGACTTATGGTATGGGTTGTGAGATCATGATGACGTTAGAGATTGTACATGGCGGACACACCTCCATAGACCTTGACTTCGAGCTACAGCGATGCAGAGGGGGGTCTAGGATAGAGTAGCAATATACCAAGAATACTTAGGGTAGCATTCCATGGATTCTGCCTGCTGAGCTTACGGGTATTAGAGGAGAAACGTACATAGTACTAGTTACTTCATGGTGTGAATTAACTTTCCCCTACTTGTTTTCTTCAGTGTACCCCTAGTAGTATATGGAAGCCTACGGGTGAGCGTGTTTGTCGTGTATGTTACATTTCTTATGGGGCTTTGCAGTGTTTATATGTTTATTTCATTACCGTCCTTACTGCTTTATTGATATTACTACTTATTGGATAATTCTGATTACGTGGGTTATTATGCATTTATCATCTTATCAGTCTTTCTTGTCTTACTTAAGATTATCGGTATTACTCTCTTCCTATCTTCTACTTGACTCCTGATTATTTATTATTACTGTTCAAATATATTGCTACAAGGATTATAGGTATGTCCTTCTTCATTTCCTGAACTCTTGTTATGTGATTAGCTAGCGATAACATGTTCTACTTGTTGCTTGATTCCTATCTGAGTAACTAGCTTCCATGATGTACTATTTGCTTCTGTGACCTTACTTATTTGTATTCTGTTATTTACTACTTTTATCATTGTTATGTTCCTAGTGGTCCCTCGAAGTCTACTGGATATGGGTTGCTTGGTAGTTTGTACTCATACTATACTTACCATGTGCATATTCGAGTACTGGTGCCCGACCTTGATTCAGAAAAATATTCTTACAGATTCTATTGTTTTTAGAGACTTAGGGTGAGTTCGAAGTCCAACTTTTCCTACTTCTCTTCAGTACTAAGATTGATATCCTAGTATTATTGGAGATACATTTGTATTAGATATTTGATTTTATGTTCTGTACTTAGAGGTTTTGTATTACACTGATACCGAATTTTTGGGAATTATTAATTTTTTATATTTTTGCTTTCATTCACGTATTTTTATTATACTTGTGTTTTCCAATTTTGATATAGTAGTCCTCCACTACAACTTCAAACTAAAAGGTTAGTTCTCCTACTGGTGGTATAGTAGGTAACTTCGTGATCTGAGAAATCAGGTGTGACATCTGTCATGTTTACTTAATCCTTTTTCTTACCTTCTTTTGGAGTCCGATAATCTGGAACCTTATGCCCAACTTGTCCACACTTTATAGCAATTTTCTTTGAACTTCTTCTTGTTGGGACAGTTGTTTGATCCAAAAGCCTTCTTACTCTTCTTAGGATTAGTTGGAGCAGTCTCAACAATGTTTGCTCCCAAAATTATTGAGTTTTCTTTATCCCTCTTTTCAATAAAACCTTATTATCCTTCTTAATCCTCAATCGAACAATGAGATCTTCGAGTGACATTTCTTTTTTCTTATACTTCAAGTAATTTTTGAAGTCCTTCCATAAGGAAGACAACTTCTCAATTAATACAGCCACTCAAAAAGCATAATTTACAATCAAACCTTTAGGAGGGAGATCATAGATAATAACTTTCAATTCTTGGACCTGGGTAATAACCGATTTGTTATCCACCAATTTGAAGTCCATGAATTTTGGAACTTTAAATTCGTTATACCAACATCATTTGCTTTGTACTTTTATTCAAATCATCTTAAAGTTCTTTTTAAGTTTTCATCACTACTTTCTTCAAATTTTCATTTTCCTTCAAATTTATTTCCTCCATTTTTCATTCACTTTCCTTCTATAGATTATATGATCATCTACAACTAAGATATAGACTCATAATATGGTTGGCTACTTAATAGAAACTGCTTATAGAAGTAAGGTTAACTAGGTTGTATATTCTAGTTGATACTAATCATTATTGTTAATGTGTGATGCAAAAAAGAAAATACAATTGTATTTATTCTTTGATTGTGATGGAGCTTTTATTTTTAAAGGAAGCTAGACAACTGGTTCAACCTCAGTGTTCAAAGGAAGGGTATTGCACAATATTAAAATGGATTAGAGGAAGTCATTTGAAACAACTTAGTAGAAGGGGAGCTTTGGAGTAATTAGTAAAGTTATTGCCATGTGACCAGGAGGTCACGAGTTCAAGTATTGGAAATAGCATCTTGCAAAAATGGAAGGAAAGACTATGTAGAATGAATTCTTATGGTCGGGCCCTTCCTCTGACCCTATGTATAATGGAAGCTTTAGTGCACCTGGCTGCCTTTTGCCTTCTAATAGGAGCAATTTAGGAAGGAACTAACCACTGCATTATTGCGTATTTGAGTTTATCATACTTTGATGGAAAAGAACAGGAAGCAATACAAATTTAATGATGGAAATGATTCAGAAAGAGATACAGGTTAAAGTTAATCAAGTAAAGAAATATAGAAAGGCGTCTAGTTATAGAGTTTTACTTCAAATATTTTGTAGGGATGATATCATCGAATGTTCATTTGCTTAAAAGAAATTCCCAAAGTAGCCCACTATTGATAAATTACTTGACATAGCCCAAGCCCCAAGCGTCAACCTTTTCTCTTTTTCTTCTTCAGTTCTCTTCATATTCCTTTTACTTTGTTTTTCTTTTGTCATATTCAACCTTTAAGGGTTTCTTTTCCTTCTCTTCCTTCTTTCTTCATTGCTTTCCTTCTTTCTTCCCTTCTCTTCTTCTTCTTCTTCTTCTTCTTCTACTTCCTCCATGGGCGTATCCATCAAAACTTCAAACGCTCAATTTAAAATTTTGGCGTGCCGCAAACATGGACCATTTGAGTAAATTAAATATCAAAATATCCAAAACATCCAGCGAAACTCATACCTAAAATTTAAAGTTGTTTAGAGGAGATTTTCAATTGGTCGGGATAGAAAAACCTCCATTAGCTAGAATCGATATTAAGACAACTAGCCTGCAATTTTATTTCTGTAATTTCATTGAGAAGTCTTACTAATACTGTGGATTGTTTCTTTGGTATTAGTATGGTTCTGACTTCAGAGAAATTTGAATCGTCGTTGTAGTTATGAGTTTTTTATGCATTCGATGACAATTAGACTAAGAACTAATTAAGCGTGACATCATTGAATTCTTCTGTGGTCCTTGCACACTGCTTAGAAACTAACAAGATGATGATCCGTATTTTCTAGCCACTAATCAATTTTCATTCCCCTTTAAAATTAATTCCAGCCTTTTTACGTGGCATAAACCTTGATATTTGACTGAAGAAAAATATGTATTAGAGTGTATAATAATTTTATATGATTTTTTATAAGTTTATATAATTTTGTATAATAGCTTAAAAATGTGCATAAACAACTCTTATACACTTTTTCAAATATTTATACAAGTTTATACATTTGCGTACAATAAGTGTAAAATATTGTATAAACGTGTATAAAGTTAAACAAAGATGTATAACAAGTAAAAACTGGGCTATGCCGTTTTATTGTTTTGTTTTTTTTTTATATAAATATAATTATTTTATGTAAGTGGTCTATTTTTGTAATTTTCCCAATTTTATAACTAATTGGGTTCTTGCTCTACTTAAGGCTTTGAGAGAGAGCACACCCTTCCTAGAAGGTGGTGTCATTTCTACCGTGCTCTTTAGGTATATTATTTTTATTTGTCTATGATAATAATTCACTGGTTATTATATAAAAGAGAGTCCATAAAAAATTCTAACACTTAAAATTTTAAGCTGAGAGAAGTTGGAAATGTAGAGGAGAAAATAACAAAAGTTTGAATGCTCTAGAGGTTTATTATTTATGGAAAGTAGATCACAGACTTTTACAGATGAGATTAACTGAGTAAAGAAATATTTAATTAAAAAGCTTTAGGACATATTTGGAGTTGCAAAAAGACGCCACAACGTGTGAGGAATACAAAAATCTTGTATGTTTTCTTATAGTAAGGAGTTGTTATAAAATAAGAAGGAATACGAAGAACAAGTAGAGAGAAGGAGCTTTTTATTTGATGGATGACGTACGGTGAATACATAGGGAGATATCAACATATTTTTTTAATATATAGGGAAATATCAACACACTTTTCTTTCCAAAAGATTGATATTTACCATAATTTAATAGATATTTATTGTAATACAGTAATTTTATAACAGTAGCAAAGTATGAATGGGAGTCTTTTCACTTTATTGGAATCAATCTGAATAAAAGATGATAATCAATTTTAAGAGGGAATACGTTACAATTGGAAATTCGCTAATGGAATAAGGCATTGATCCAGTTTGCCTAATAGCAAGGACATTTTTATCTCATTTATACTTAGGGGTATCTTGAACTAAAAACTAAATAAATGAGGCTTAAGGTTGGGCATGGGACCCGGTCTGGTAGGTATCAATACAGAACGGGTTTTTACGTATTGGATTCCGGACTAGAATGAGATGGGTATTTGTCTTTTGGCCTGGTTCGCCAGCTAATTTTTTTTAAAAATAATTAACCAACTACTCCTGGCCCCAAGCTCACTAACTAAATTTTTTCTATAAATACCTCATTTTTTCCATCAAATTTCCATTCTTTCATTTCTCTCATTCTTCCTCAATTTTCTACTCTCAATTCTCAAATATCAATTATCAAAGTCTCAAATTTGCAATTATTTAATTTTTTTTATTATTTTTCAATTGAATATTGAAAGCTTAATTTGGTGGATTTTGGAGGAGCAATCTTCCTCAATTTTTGTCATCTGTTTATGAATTTTCATTTTTTTATGTCCACTTTTACACAGACATTTGGTACATTTATTCCACTCTCTAATCTTATTATTTAATTGTTGCATTTATTATTTATTATTTTTTTGTTAAATTTTATTATTTTATTGATTTGTCTAAAAAATGTTTTGGAAAGAAAGAACGTGCTTCTAAAAAAATTTAGGAGGATGACAGGTTCTAGTTCTTCTTCACAATAACTTATAGTTCCTTTAATTAGAATTAAAACTGATAATTTAATGCATGTGGACGAAACTGATTTGACCCCTCTACAAAATGTACCCATAAAAATTAAAACTGATACTCCTATTCCCCATAAAACTTTTGAAAGAAGGTACCATAATTTGAATATGTTTTAGATGAAGAAGTAGAAGTAGACATAGACGTAGGCATAGATGAAGATTTAGATGAAATACCGACTAGTCTCGCTATCGAAGCGCCAACTCAAGTTCCGAATTAACTTGAGCCCGAGGTTGGAGCTAGTCCCCCCTTCTCAAAGAAAACAAGAAGGGGTAAGGCTCCTATAGCACGTCCCAGAAAATTACATGTCTGGTTTGGTTTTGGAATAAAGAAAAATTATTTCTACTTGTCGTCTTTGTAAAAAAAATATGGGTTTATAAATTTATTTAATGACCATCACGGTCAATTGTGATAAATACGTGACAATTTTCATTATAGAGCATTTTAGTAGTTTTCCAAAGTTATTTTTGACTTGTTGGGACCGGTAGTTCAGTTCCCTGGCTGCTTGGTTGAGAAATATCTCAAATTGCCTATTTTAAAGCCTGAAACTAAATACTCGTAGACCAAAGTCAACTTTTCTTCAAAACGAGCTCGAAATTAAATTTTGACAATTTTGGTAGCTTCAGAATGCCAAACAAAGTCAAGATTGACCTTAAGTTTATGTTTTGGATTTTTCATTTGCAAATTATACTCATTTGAGGATGTAGTTAAGTTTAAAGTCTAATTAAAATTCTGACGCTTCCATCAGCTTCCTAATGGTGAATTTAGGCTAATTTGACCCTTGGTACCCTTCCCAAGGTGTTCGTGCTCGATTTGAGTTGTTATGTGGAAAGTTAGAAATTTTGTAGTTTTGGCTAAGTCTTGGTTGGGGGTCATTTTCACTCAAACAACCTCCGATGTCAATTTCGTCGATTTCATTGAGTTTGGAATGTGTTTTTCACATAAAATATAAATTTGGTTTGTCAAAATTGAACTCTGTTTTATTTACAAAACCCTAATTGAAATTCAGAAAACTAGTTGTTTTGTTGGTACAGTTATGACCGATAAACCGGTCAAAGAACCAATTTATCAGCAAGGACTGAAATTAAACTCTGTCAAAAAATTGACTGTACCAATAAATCGGGCCAATTGATCGATAAATCGATAGGTGCAGATAAATTGGTCAATTGCCCGATAAATCGGTCCCTGACAGTGTCAGGGGTGCCGATTTCTTGACACTTTTGGTCTGATAAATCGGTACCTACAGGTATTTTTCTTCAGTTTTCACCCATTCTGGGTATTATTTTCCCAACTTTTTCCCTCGTTTTCTCTCTAAAATTTGTGCGAATTGTCTTTGAAATATTCCCAAAATCTATAAAAAAAAAAGTTCCTTGAAGGTCTTGTATGTCATCTCCACCTTCGATAAGTGATTTCATCCGTCAAATTTCAATAAAGTTAGAGTTTTTCCTCCATTAATGGCCCATTCATGATTTCTTGGTTCCTTCAATTATATCCGAAGTTATGTGGTAATTTCTTGCTCTCTGGGGTTATTATTCATCGTAGTAACTTTTTTTCTTATTCAACTTATAAATTCATAAAGGTCGATTCTTTAGCAGTTTTTATACTCAATCTTCTCTGGGCTGCTCAAGGGTCTTTCCTTATTTAAATTATGCTCAAATTTGGAGTATGAATTCCTAGTACCGTTGGGAACTCAGTGGCAACGTTCATTTTTAGTTCCGAAGAGCAGGCCCCGTATGCACAATTTAGGCCTAATTTTAGGCCCAGTCCAGAACTTAGCATAAATTATACCGTTAAACTCGTATTGACATATGGAATACTTTTATGCAAGTTTCATAACAATTGGATATTGTTCGATATCAGTCGAAGTAATAATTACGACCTTGCAGCGCTTTATTATCGAATGGTAGGTAGGCTCCGTGGGGCTATCTTTGGGCTTACATCTTTAATAATTGTACTAAATAACATCTGTGGGTTGGGTAGCTAGGTGGTTATAGTGATTCTGTACCATTCTTTCATTCGTTCCCTTGTTGATATATATTTTGGCATCCAGATTTATATGGTGCTTGTGACTTAGGAGTTGTCTAGAAGTACCTGTGCAGGGCATATGCAGCTGTTATTACATGATCATATATATACATATATTTACTGATATGTTGTGCATTCATGACACGAGAGGTTGGGCCTTTGCCTCCAATGAGAGTGCATTGGGGCTGGGCCAATGTCATCATCTAATTATTGAACCATGAAGGTTAGAGACTGGATTTAGTAATAATAATAGATAAGAATATAAACCAATAAAGTGTAATATTCTAATAATAATATACGTAAATGACTTTTTAACTATTTTAGACTTGGCGTTGTATCGAGCACCCGATAATCCTATTTTACTTGTTTTAGCCTAGACTTGCACCCTGGCACCAGGAAATATCATTTGACTAATTAACGCTGGGACTTGAGACCGGCTCTGTTCGGCAGCGAGTACAGCACTGAAACTTGAGTCTATCATCGTACGGTAGTGAGTACAGCTTTCTAACACTTATCATACTTACTGAATTTGGAGACTTGATGATACCCGATCTATTAATGAGATTGGTGATACCGTTATATTGAGTTAATGTACGCCATTACTTTTCGAATACAGCTTGATGATATTACTGATATGAGGCACAGGATGCCAGACTATGAGACTCTTAAGGCTTTGTGATTTGGGATGTGAGGTATGATGACGTTAGAGATTGTACATGGTGAGTGTACCTCCATGGTCCTTACCTTCGGGCTTTCAAATGACATAGATGGGGGTACAGGATGGAGGAGAGATATACCGGGAATATTTATGGTAGCCTTCCACAGATTCTGCTTGCTGGACCTACGAGCACCGAAGGAGAAACGTAAACAAGACTAGTTACTTCATATGTGTGTATATACTTCTCTGCACTTGACTTATTCAATATACCCTAGCTGAGATGTAAGGAGTACGGTGAGCATGAATTTTGTGTTTAAATTACTTATTATATTGTTGTTTTATAGCTTAGTTACGATCGTGTTACTTTTGAGACTTACTGTTTATATGGATTATTGTGTGTGACACTCTCTTATCAGTTTTCCTATTTTACTTAAGGTTACAGATATACCGTCCATGTTATCCTCCTGCCTTCTCTTGACTCCTGTTTATTGTTATTATTATTCACATATACTGTTGTATGGATTTCGGGTACAATTTTCTTCATTGGCTGAAATCGTGTTATGTGATTAGCTAGCGACACATGTTTTACTTGTTACTTTATTCTTATTTGAGTAGCAAGATTCTATGATGTACTGTTTATTTTTGTGACCCTATTTATCGTCTTCCGTTATTTACTACTTTTATTATTGTTATGTTCCTAGTGGACCCTCGAAGCCTACTAGGTACGAGTTATTTCAGCAGCTTATACTCATAATACACTTACACATGTATAGATCTTAAGTAAAGGTGCCCGACCTTGATTACAGATCACTATTCATACAGACTAAATTAATTTTTAAGAGATTCAGGATGAGCTTGGTTTCCGGCTTTTCCTACTTCTCTTCAGCATTGATTTGATTTTGATCTCCATGTATTTTCAGAGATACAGTTGTATTAGATATTTTGATTCCTTGTTCTGTACTTTATGGTTTGTATTACACTAATACCGAGTTTTGGGCATTTATTGTTGATTCTTATACTCCCTATTTATTTATTCATACATTATTTATTAAACTTTGTTTTCGCATTTGATATAGTAGTCCTCTGCTTCGAACTACGATTTTTATTCTCCTACTGGTGGCATGTAGGTTCCCTCATGATCTGAGAAACCGAGTTATGACAAATTGGTATCATAGCCCAGGTTCGTTGGTGTCAGTATACAGAACCAATGTCTAATAGGGCCCTGCGGATTAGTAGGGAGACGTCTGTTGCTTATCTTCGGGAGACTATAGTAACATTTTGGAAAATAACTATTTTTTTAATCATGTATCGTGCGTACATCCTTGATGGCTTCTTTAAAATTCTCACTCATTGTCATCACTTTTCCGCAGATGCCTCATATATGTTCATCGGTAGCCAGGAAGATAGCCAGAGCACCTATAGAAGTGCCTACTCCTGCCACTACTTTTGAGGTTTCACCAGTGCCTGCAACACTGGTTGCAGCACTAACTGCAGTGCCTATAGCATCACCTATTCAGTCACCTGTTGCAGTGCCTTCTCCTGACATTTACAACACATTATGGAAGCTACTCAGTGCTTTTGGAGGTCCTCCTACCGAGGGGACGTAACCAACAGTTACAGCATCACAACCTACAGTTGCAATTCCTACAGTGCGGCCAGTTCCACCTGTTATTCCAGCAGAGATTTCTACACCCTCGTAGGTCCTTCCAATGACATCCTTTTCTCCTGTTGTTGAGCAACAACCAGCTATGATAGATTTGGAGCAAAAGCTCCTGACTAGGTTTCTGAGGTTGGATCCCCTTAGATTCACTAGATTTTCAGAGAAGGATTCCCATGAGTTTATTGTTAAGTGGAGAGTTTGACCAATATGGAGGTTTTGAAGACCCACCGTGTAGCCTTTACCACATATTAGATGTATGGTGCATCTAAAAAGTGGTAGAGAGAGTTTGTGATTTGTAGACCCGTAAGTTTGCCCCAGCTGACATGGGCTAAGTTCTATAAGGTCTTCATGAGAAAATTTATGTCTAAAGCCAAGCGAGAGCTCCTGAGAGAGGAGTTCAAAAAATTCGAGCAGGGAGCGATGTTTGTAGCTTAGTATGAGGCTTGATTTCATCAGCTATCAGTTTATGTTGTTGTATTTATGGCTACAACGGTGGAGAGAGTCCGTATATTCGCCTATGGGTTGAGAGATAGGCTCCGCAAAGTGCTAACATTGTTGGTATTCGATGATCATTCATATCAGGCAATAGTTGATCACGCAAATTCTATAGAAGCCCTCTATCGTGAGTCGCATCAATGCGACTAGAAGAGGCAAAGACATTAGAGGTTATAGTGGGTCCCCTATTAGGGGTCGTGGTAAGTATCACTAGGCACAGGGCTAGTCTAGCAAGCTAGTACAGGCATCATTGCAGATCTCATCTCCATTTCCTGCACAGTATTCACGTGGAGCTGGATCGTCATAGCAGGGCAGTCATATGGGTTCTGGTAGAGGGTCTCGACAAAGTAGGCCATCTAGGTCTTGTTTTGAGTATGTCCTTGTGGGACATTATGCTAGAGCTTGTTCTTAGAGAGGCACTATTCAACCTGCTTCTCAGTCTGCACAACCATTGAGATCAGTGCCTTCGCGAGCTAAAAGTGGGGTACAGGGTGGTTATCATGATGATGGCCAGCATAGTAGGGGCGATGGTTGTGGTTGTGGTGGTGGTCGTCACAGTGGTGATTGTCAGTTATATGTTGTTCCTTCTTGACCTAAGGTTTTGGCCTCGGATGCTACCGTTACAGTTTTG
>JBDJHY010223977.1:0-11152 GCA_039654485.1 Withania somnifera | reverse complement strand
CACAAATTTCAAAGAAATTGGAGTTCGTTTGAAATCAGTCAGAGTAACATTTACGAGTTTGCAGCGCTTTATTGTTGGATGACAGGTAGGCTCCGTGGGGCTATCTCTGAGTTTATAGCTTTAATAACTGTACTAAATAGTATATGTAAGTTGGGTATCTAGGTTGTTATAGTAACCTTGGACCGTTCGTTCGTCTGTTCCTAATTTGCTACCTATTCCGACATCCGGATTAATATGGTGTCTGTAACCTAGGATTTGTCCAATGATACCTGTGATGGGCATAGGTGGTTTGTCATTTCATGTATATATATATACTTGTTGATATGTTGTGCATGCATTATAAGAGAGGTTGGGCCATAGGCTCCGTTGAGAGTGCATTGGGGCTGGACTAGTATCACCACATGATTATTAAGTCGTGAAGTCTAGACACTGATTTGAGTAATGATAATGGATAATGACATAAACTAATAACTTGGAATATTCTAATAACAATATAAGTTAAAGGACTTTTTAACTTTTTTAGACTCGGCAGTGTACCAAGCACCCGGTACCACTTTTTCTACTTATTTTAGCCCAGGCTTTACACCCTGGCACCAAAAAATATTATTTGATTAATTAACGCTAGGACTTGATACCGACTCCGTTCAACAGTGAGTACAACTGCTAGCACTTTAATCCGTTGTTGTGCGACAGTGAGTATAATTTTTCGATACTATCACATACACTGGTTTGGAGGATTATTGATACAGTTCCCTTGAGGACCTTGGTAATACATGACATTGAGGCATGAGATGCAATAACTTGCCGACATTACGGTTTTTGAGGCTTGGGACGCCATGACTTGTCGATATTGTGACTTACTGAGACTAATGATATATATATGAGGCGTTGAACGTCAGATTTTATACCTTTGAGGCTTAATGTATGGGACGTGAGGATATGATGACGGTAGATATTGTTTACTTCATTGTGTGTATTTACATTTTGCACTTTAAGTAGCAGAATTACAATGACTGGACAATACCTAAAACCCAAGTTTTAGCAGAATAACAATGAGTCGACAAAATGAGATGAAACAAGAATAACCAGAAGTACAATTTCGTATGTATACCTGTGTATAAGAGTTTATTAGGCTTCACAAGGTTCCACATTTTATGTTTGCTTCTGTGCTAATACTTAGAAATAGAGTTATTTTCATCAAGAAAATATAAGTATGTTGTTTATAGTTTGTGGAATTTTACTTCTAATTAATGATGACAATAATTGGAAGATCTGATCTTTTGATTGTTAATAATTATTTGCTTCAATACTAGCTAGCAAAACCACTATTGTATAAACTGGATAAAAGCCTGCAACCAGTCACAACTACTCATGCCAAAAAGCAAGATTATAAACCAGCATCTGTATTTGTTGAAAACTTAAGAAATTTGAATTGTATATCATAGACTTCTCAATCTTAAATTAAATGATCTATTTGGATTAAAAACACTTGAATGATCTCTTATAGTTAAAGCCCCTAATCATTGTGTTGATTAAGTTTTTTTCAAAAAATATATATATACTCAAATATAGATACACGCGCAAAGCGTGTACACTAAACTATTATATAATAAAGGCTAGGCAATTGAACATCCTTCTTCCAAAACTTATACGAATTATATAGGTTATTTTTCACACGTATTAAATCTTGAATTTTTAATAAAACTTTTAGCTTCACCACAACATTAGAGATTAATAAAAATTAGGGAAAAGGGTCAAACTTACCCCTCGACTTAAGTTTATAGTTATATTACGCTTCGTCAAACTTTGGGGTTAAAAGTACCCTCACCGTCCATGTAAGTTCTTATATTTGATATACTAACAGAAGGCCCAATTTTAATTAAATGACTCATTTTCTTATAAAATAAAACCATGACCTATTAAACCAAACCAAACCGACTAGCCCCATAAGACCACCACCGAATTTTTGACTAAAGTAAACTATTATTTAAATTAGTTCACCAAAATAGTATTTTTTTTAAAAACTTTACACAATTAGTATAAATGTAGTTGGTAGTAACGTATTAGGATATATTTTATTAAAAAAATAATCAACTGGCCAAAAGATAATGGACTAACAACGTTAAGTAGGTAAACGTTACTGACAATAATATTTTAACCTAATTCGGTACCACCAGTAACGAGACCCTGAAACTCTAAAATCTGACATCAAAATTGTTATCATGACTTATGTTTTAAGGCTAAAATGTTACTCTGAGTAACGATTTTATTATTTCGTTGTTACTTTTTGTATTTTGTTAATGTATCACTTGTGTTACTTAGTATTTGCTTTTAATTAGTTGTAGTTGTATATTTTGCTTCCTTTCAATTAGCTACACTTGGGTCAATGTATCAATTGCTTTTCTTTAAAAATTTAATTTTCGTGTTTGTTTAGCCTCGAAAAAATTTATTTGCTCTTCATCATGTGTGAGTTTTTTTATTAGATTATTACTTCCCTAGTTCAACAAAATTTACTTCCCTAGACGCCATTTGCTTTTTCAAATTTGTATTCAAATTATCCTCAGTGTGATTAATGGAATTTTAACTTCCTTAAAATTGGACAAGTTTTATGCAATGTCCAGGAAAACTTGACATCTTTCCTTCCCTTAACAATTCAAACAAACATATACCACCAAACTTATATCACTCTTTAAGCTTTCCATGCATTGTTCACTATTCTACATTTCTACTTGCACATCATAAATCATGACAAAACGCTTGCACGAGTTAATAAATAATCTATCTAAAAAAAATTCCTTTTAATCTCCACATAAAAAGGAGTATTTCATGATCGGTGAGACTGAGATGACATCTTTGGACTAGTATAATTTTCAAAATTATCTCAGACACAAACTTAAAACTTGCACCTTATAATGTCATCTCAAATATAGTTACAGAACAAGCACACAAATAAAAAAACAAGGTTATTTTCACTTGTACAATCAAAGATTCCGACATCACTCTTTTCGTCATTGTGCTACTTTTTTTTCTTTTGGTGTGCTGGTAAAGATAGTGACTCCCTGTCAAAAATAAAGGTGAAAACTGTAAATTTTCACTTATACAAATAAAAATGAGTAGCTATACCAAAAAAAAATAACGTAAAAATGTTAGAACACCAGTCACCCGAAGCTTAGGAGTAATTGTGCACTTCTCCTTCATTGATGGTTCACCATCCTGAATAGTCGTATCGCCACCTTCAGTTGCATCCTCCAAATCATTACAATCCACTTCATCGTGGGAATCATCCAACTCATTACCTTCTATTTCAATGCTGAATCCATTGATATTTTTTTTTAATAATCATGGTGTTCGCGTCAGCTTGTGCGCACCTCGACTAGTTCCACGTAATACATGTAGTCGGTGCCGGCAAGTATGGCACAATCTCGATATTTATTGGTTGACATGTCATACATAATGCCCGAGTGAATTCCTGAGTGGAGTATCATGTGTAGCCTGATCTTCTCCATCCATTTCAATAGGTACTTGATAACGCCCAAATAGTATAATTAATACTGCGGCCGTTATCAGTTAAATTCACCCGACGAGTGGTTGGGGTTGATTCCATAGGGAGTGAGTTAGCTTAGTTTCACAGTCGTGCAAGGATTCACTAGCTAATGCTAATTAACTTTGATAAAATGAAAATTAAAAACTTGGGGGATTTCCTAGATCTACGAATTTGGAATTATCACATTATCACAATACTATTTGTTCGCAACACGTTTTAAGTTCAATTATCAGGATGGGATTACTTGGGAATGTGCTTAGATACAATTAATTAGTGACAAGGATGATGGGGAATTTGGTATGATCTTCACACGTCTATATTAGGTAAACTAGCTTACAAATGGACAATTAAAACATCTCTATTCTATTGTTCATGACAATTTCTCAAAAGCATGAACACACAATTATGCACAACCTATTGTTTCACTATTTAGCAATCTATCTCTAGCATGCTAATTAGATGGGATAAACCCAAAGCAAGGCTATCGTTGGTTTCTCAAGTATAACCCCACTCGCATGGCAACTACACTTGACTAAACATCAAATTAGAGTTTGCAACCTCCATTTCAATACACAACATAAAGACCCAATACCTAAGTGCAATAATTATCCAAATACCCATCACCCATAGCCATTAACTAATACATATCATTCAGCACATTCCCAAATATATGACATTAGCTACACATGATTAAATTGAAGGAATAATTACCATTGAGTAGTACATAGTCAGACATGCTTCAAGGTTGACAAGTCCAAAAATCTCCACAAATGCAGTAAAGAACTCTCAGTTTCACAATCAAAACTAAAGTTGAAGATGAATCCAACTCACCAAAGTATTTGTTCACTCCTCTTTCCTATACTCAGTAGAAACTTCATTCATGTGAAAAAAGTTCAAAAGCGTTATTTATATATGCCTCAGGAAAAGGCATTTCTTAGCTAAGTTTCCCGAGACAGTGACCTAAGTGAACCACCGTCGTGTCAGCTTTTAGCTGCCTTCATTGGCAGATTTCCAAAAAAATCAGGGTGTCCTATCTCTTGGATGGTAGTACCATCCATGAGGGACAACGGTCATCGCCCTTGAGGACGGTGGACCGCCGTCTTTTACAGTCACTTTTCTAGACTTCTTGTTGTGCATGGCGATATCAGCTTCTGACGGCGATACACTCCTTGTCCTCCATGACAACCTTTTTGCCTAAGATCTACAATTCAGATCTATTTTCCTTGGATTCTCTTAGTTCATTCATTTACCTGAAAAAAAAAACCAAGTTACATTCAAAATTCAACAAAATAGTTATGAATACAAGCATTTTTATGATGTAATTAAGCTTAATGAGTGGTGTTCATTCCACTCATCAACACCCCCAACTTAACTATTTGCTTGTCCTCGAGGAAACAAACAAATCCAAGAAACTCTATAGCCATGAAGTAGGACCAACCAAACAACTATGAATTTTTGTCTTTTAGAACCATTTTGGCATTTTCAATGAAACTTAGGGAACCAAGTGTTCAGAACCTCACACTTAGTTCACGAGTCACGAATCTCCTACAATGACTAACGTTCACTATCAACGTTTGTGCTTAACCCACCAAATTAATTCATAAATCATGCATAAAATATGAGATAAAATGCCCTCACGCCAAAAAGTCCCCTCTTTCTCTCACCAATAGATGCATAAAGGGGGAGGGGCTATTTCTAACGCTCACTCTCACAAAGATGATATCATGCATGCACACCAGGCCACATGCTTTCCCTTATTTCCAAGGTAAAATTCAAATAGGATATGAATGAAGATCACTAAGGACTTTTCATGGATTGTATTGTAGGCTAAGGGTAAGATGGGGTAGCTTTTGGGCATTAGTGACTCACCTTTCCCGAAGCACTAAGAGTGACACCCTAGGCAACTCATTCATCAACTTCCCATTGGGGGATTTTCTATCCATGGACCCTTTCTTTGGTTTGATCATTTCAAGTTTGAAATTTCTCCTCTTCCTCTATCACATCACCCTTTATTCCACTATTCACAACCTAACCAAATGCCAAAATCATTTTGTGATGATTTTCTTTTCTTTTTCATCTCTCTTTTTTTTATAAGGGGGAACTTCAGTCGAGGAAAAAGGAGTTCATTTTTATTATCCAATTTGATCAATGACCATGTTAGCTAGACCCACTATTATTGACAACACCCCCAACTTAGGTGTCAAGCTCAAGTTGTATGTATCCCTCACCCTAGTCCTTCAAGATTGGTTAGGGGATTAAATCAAGTGATATAATCAATAATGGTTTATGGCTTGCATTGTTGCTATCAAAGGAAGTCAAAGGCTCAAGGTGTGCCAAATTTGATCGCTCTCCTGACAATTTGGTGGGCTTCTAAGTAGGTCACTTTAAAGGGCTCTCTCGGTCAAATGCCTAAGATCATATCTCCACTCCATACATTCATTATGCAAAAAGGACTAACTAGGCAAGTTCTAGTGGTGCGGATGTCATGAAATCAATACAAATCCTCACCACTCATGGCATTCCACTCATTCTAGGTGCACAAATTTGATCCTTTGATCGATGGGACTCACTCATTACACACCATATCTAGTGAGCATAAAGTCAATGAAATTAGATAAAAGTCGTCATGCCAAAAAGGTTTGGTTGATTCACATGGTCACCCTCATTTTAAAAACAAATGGGCATTTTTATTTAAATCGGTGGTATTTAAAACTCAATCATGAAAAACACCCACCGAAATGCACAGTTATTAAGAAGTGCGACGCAGTCTATGGCCTCAAGGATGGAAACTTCCTACTATTTACTTATGTAAAAAAATAATCTCTACAAAATGAAAATTAAGAGAAAACCTAAAATAACTATACAAAATAATTAACAGAGCTGTCAAATATAACTAAAAAATTAAAAAAACCACAAATTAAACTAAGTAAATCAACAATTGTCATCAACATAACCAAAAGAAAGGACAAGCAAAGAGTTTTACGATTACAGACCACCAATCAATATAAATTACCTCTCCCCCAACAAAAAGACATGCATTGTCCCCAATGCAAGCAGTAAAGTACATAAGGGAAAGGAGTAGAGGTCCCCCTAATGGCTCAAGCCTGTGAAGGAGGTGGGGCATCATCAGCTGATGTGGTTTAGTCGAAGGTATCCTCAGCGGCCTTGCTCCCGCTAGAACCAATCATAGACTACTCCTGAACAGAGTGTGTGAGTCCCTCAACAAGCATTTGAGCATTTAAATTTTGTAGGTCCTCGAAAACATCAATATGATCATCGGTCGCAGCTGTTACCTCAACTAGATTCATTCAAAAGGCAGAAAAGAATAGGTCCCTATCAAGAATAGGCCGAAATGGTAGGGATATTTTGTCAAAAGCTTTCTGTTCATCCCATTTTCCTACTAAATTTTGATTTCGTGCACCATAGGCTCCACAGTGTGTGCAACCTGACGTAGCTCCTCAACATAAGGGGGCTCAGATGGTGGTGGGGCCCTGAAACCTAGGTCAAATCAATGGTTATGTTACTCAAATCCACCCGCAACTGAGAGAAAGTATCGATCATCTCTTATCAGGCCTCTTGTGTAATCCTAACACCCCTTATCCTGGGTTTGTTGGCCCTATCTGAGTGCAACCCCAAAATCCTAATGGTGGTAGACAGTGGTGGTAAGCTGTTGCATCTACTGCTACATTGGTTTGATGGTTGCATTGACCCGAGCCGTGACCAAAACATCCATGTCACACTCGAATCGGATGGACCGCTGCTCTGTCGCTAAGGCCACTCGGCCTATCCGTAGAATCATAGTAGGAGTAGGGACATATCAACTGGAGTTATCCCCCTTGGGCCTGGCATGCCCTGAAAGATTAAAGGATGGGTTGGTGGTGGTATGATTGGAGGAGGAAGATGGAGGTGTGGCGCCTCTGTGGGCCCACTAGATGAAGGGCTATTGAAATAGGTATAACACCCTCGTGGACAGGCAACCCCTCAATGCAACTAGGACTGACTGCTGGTATATCAGCCTCAGGGGTTGTAACGTCTGTATGTACATGCTCATCAGGAAACCCCAACTGTCGATGCAGCTCCTCTTGCTTAATTCGGGTGAAACCAATTGTGCATACTATCTCAAACTCGATGTCAACCCCTTCAGTCTGAGGGACCCTCGCCCTACGACACAACTCTAAAATAAGGCATGAAAAAAATGACATTGTCTCTTTAGTCAAATAAGCCTTCTCCACAATCTTACCAAGAATAATGGTCCCAACATTGATAGATTATCTATCGATAATGAACCCAATCATCACAGCCCATTGAAACTGCACAAGACTCATTGAGTAACGGTGCTAGATTGGCACTAACAAAATAGCCAATACTGGGCCATTGCATGGATAAAAATTTTTTGTTGATTAGGACACCCCTTTCAACCCAAGGAGGGGTTCCGCTACTCATTAACCTTGCCAGCCATCCACTCAATTGGTCTAAATATCTAGTCAACCTATGGGAAAAATAGTGATTACCTTCATAGCTCGTGCCCCACACATCAATAACATCTTCACAGCTACAAGGAACTTCGACCCAACACAGCCTGATAAAGGTTGGATATGTTTTCAGGCCTGTATTCTTTTACTTCTTCACTGGCAGTGCCATGGCATAGGTACGATAGAATTCGCGAAACAAAGTGGGAAAAAATTTAGGCAAAGTTTTGTAAACCGTTAGAAGCCCTATTTTTTAATTTTCTCCAAGATGGAAGGACATCTTTCCTCTAACCCGGCTAAAAATAGTCATTTTTCTTCAATTATGGTTTTCTGCCCGGTCACCATGAAACGATTTTGTTTTCGTGTTGCTTTGGTTCAGGGAGGTATCGCTTGCCTCCTTTATTTTAGTGGAGGCCAGGGGTGGAAAGTGAGGTTTGTATAGGTGTGGTTACTCCTTTGACGCCTTTTTCATTGTCTGAGTTTGACTAACTAACGAGCAATGGTGAGGATGTCTCCAAAGCAGGAGATTGTAGTGGTGGAGCTTGTATTGTGCCTTTGAGTCAAAGGACCCCGAGGTTTCATCTCTCAACCTGTTCTTTCCCCGACCCCGGGGTGGTTGGACTCGACGTGGGATATCATCAGCCAAGTTTAGTTCCAGGATAACTATACCTTTGTCCCTTGGCTTGATGGAGATTGATTTTTTTCGATGTCATAGTCCTGCAAAATAGTGAATTAAAATGTAGAAAGAATTATAATTTGTGAAATACAAATGCGATGAGGGATTGTCGTCTAGGAAGCGGTCCGCTGTCCAAGACAGCGGTATAGACCCTAAAGAAAAATTGTTCTGTGAAAGATGACGGTGAGCGACACAAGGGAATATAAAGGGTCATTCTCAATTTTACAACATGCCCATCCCACACTTATTTTTCAAGTAAATTTGGTGTCAACCCCTCAATATCAACATATGATGAAAGACCAATGCATAAAAATTTGGGTAAGGGAATGGGTAAGTAATTATAGAACATCAAGGCACATATTTCACCAATTCATGAGATACAACATTTCATTTCATCATATTAAACCAACAACCACCCCAATAAGTTACCCTCAATCCAATATATTCATTATGCAAGCTATAAAGAAGATAAATTCAAACCATCATTAGCCTAGGCTAGTATAGAATCAGTTTAAAGTTCACATTTCTACTTGTATTCATGAAATCTATTGAAATGAGAACAACATTCTAACCTTAAATGAGCAAGAATCAAAGAAAATAATGATGATGAATGGCAATGTTGATGCTTCAGTTAGAGAAGGAAGAAAGTGATGTGAATGGGTGAAAGTGGTGGGATGGTTTTTTTAAATAGAAAACTGAAAACATAACTATTGAAGTATATAAAATAGCACGACACAGCGGTATAAGTGACCGTTGTGTTTGACCATCATTGGAGACGGCGGACCACCATCTTTTACCTGGGCACCGTCGTTATAGGCAGTTTGCTTGAAGCTTGTTTGTTGGACCGCCGAAGAGAAGGCGGTGACCGCTGTCAGTGCTAGCATTCCCATTTTTAAGTTTCCATTTCTCCAACTTCTCATACCTGCACACATTCAACACCCATTACGAAAAAATGCAAAAAGTAAAACTTGGGTTGCCTTTCAAAAAAGTATCGTATTTAACATTGTGGAACGACGTGGTTTACAACCCACTTAAGCTCCAAGCAAGTAGATAACATCGACCTTCTTCTTAATAGGCTCCCCATAAGATAATGTTTCATCCTTTGGCCATTAATAATAAATTGGGACCCATCACTTCCCCCTAGCACGACTGCACTGCTAAAGAGTGCTTTAAATACTTTGAACGGTCCCGACCACCTTGATTTTAGTTTACCCAAGAAGAGTTTTAGCCTTGAATGGTACAAAGAAACATCATCTCCCAGGAAGAACTCCCTTTCGAAAATTTGAGCATCATGCCACTTTTTCATTCTTTCTTTATACACAGCCAAGCTTTCAAATACCCTCAATCAAAATTCATCCATGGCATTCAAGTAGAGCAAACGATTCTCAAAAGCCACGTACCAATCAAGGTTGAGCTTTCTCAAAGCCCAATGATGAATTGTGCAACAACACGTCATCTCCCTAGAAGAACTCCCTTTTCTAAATTCAAGCATCATGCCACTTTTTCATTCTTTCCTTGTACACAGGCGAGCTTTTAAATGACCTCAATCAAAATTCATCCATGGCATTCAAGTAGAGAAAATGATTCTCCGCAGCCACATCCCAATCAAGGTTAAGCTTTCTCAAAGCCCAATGAATATAATGCTCTAATTCAGCTGGCAAACGGCAAGCTTTTCCATACACCATTTGAAAAGAAAACATTCCAATGGGGGTTTTGTAGGAGGTCTGATACACCTAAAGGGCGTCATCTAATTTTTTTGACCAATCTGCCCGTTTGGCATTGACAGACTTCTCAAGAATGTTCTTTATCACTCCGTTTGAGACCTTCACTTGGCCGCTAGCTGTGGGATGATATGGGGTTGTGATTCGATGTTTGACCCCGTACTTAATAAGCAATCCCTCAAAGAGTTTGTTGCAAAAGTACGACCTACCATCACTAATGATGGCTCAGGGAGTTCTTAACTGAGTGAAAATATTTTTCTTCAAAAATTAGGTCACACTTCTATCATCATTGTTAAGTAAGGCGACCGACTCCACCTACTTCGACACGTAGTCAATACCCATAAGAATGTACTTATTACCGTGAAGTCAACAACCCACACATCAAATATTTCAACTTCAAGTATTGGCTTCATAGGCATCTCATGCCTTCTAGTTATGCCACCATGCATTTGGCATGGATGGCATGCCTTAACAAACTCCACAACATCTCTATGGATGGAAGGACGATAAAATCCACTTTAAAGTATCTTATGGGCAGTCCGAATGGGTCCATGATGACCTCCAATGGGTGAAGCATGACCTTGTTCAAAAAATGACTTTTGATTCCACATCCGACACACATCGCTGAATTATCCCATCCGAACACAAGCGAAACAAGTATGGCTCATCCTGAAAATACCACCTAACATCCCTAAGAAATTTCTTCTTCCTTTGAGAGTCCATCCCACTTGGCAACTCCCCA
>JBDJHY010223966.1:0-11152 GCA_039654485.1 Withania somnifera | reverse complement strand
ATGTAGTGGTTGATACCCTTATCGATTTTCTTTGGGTAGTTTATGGAATATTGATGCGGGTAATAGAGCTTATCTAGAGAGATTTACATACTTCCACACCTTGGAGTGATATTGATTAGTTCCGAGGTTGATGGTATGTTAGTGTAAAATGGTTCCCAATGATCTCTTGTTGTGGAGATTAAGGAGAAATAAAATACTGATCTAGTCTTAGTTCAGGTGAAGGGTGTTAGTTAGAAGAAAAAATTTCATGTTTTCTCCAGGTTGGGGGGATTGTATAACCCATTATCAAGGTCTCCTTTTTGTTCCAAGGTGTTGCATAGTGGTGACACCTAATTTTAATCCTCCCCTAATTAATTAATTAGTGAGGAATTTATATTTTGATAACTTAAATAATTAAGTAGAAAAACTAGAAAAATATATTTTCTATTTAAATTGATTACAAATTATCTGCAAAGAAGATAATATATCAATATATGTGTCTCTCCAAAGTGACCAAGAAATAGTTTTTTCTGAAATTTTGATGAAGTGGTTAATTTGTTGAAGATTAATTAAGATTAGTTGATTAATGGTATCTTATGACGGTGGCCTTTGAAAATTAATTTCGAAACATCATAGATTGAAGTTTAGTTGATTAATTAATAAATTTATCATAATCAATAACGTTTGTTTGGAACTAATTTTTCCTTCTCAATTTTCAGACCAATTGGACTTTAAATTGATCCCAAATCCATTTCTTTATCATGTTCTAGCTCTATTTTTTATTTTAATTCAGAATTTTGACAATATTGAGCCCAATACCCTCATCTAACCCGTCCCAATTCCTAAATAATATACTGCATTCATCAAAATAGTACCAATATATGCTCCCATATATTACACGCACTAAAAGAACACACTTAGCTCTCCTACAACCCTAAACCCTTTATCCCTTCATCTCTCTCACCGTCTTACAAAAACCCAACAGAATCCCCCATCAAAGATCTGTCAGCCAGCTCCAAATGACTTCTTTTTCCTATTTGAACAACGATCAAACCTCCCATTTTGTATTAACATTCTAAAATATTATCTTTTCCTTCAGATTCCTTCCATACAATTATTGTGTTTTGTATTATAGAGGCTTCAAATTATCCAAGTGTCCCTTTTGGAAATGGTAAAATACCCTCTAATTTTCTTATTTTTGCTAAAAATTGTACTAATAGTACATTAGCTAGAAGAATTCTATTTGTCAAATTTAACGTCCCTATATTCATTTTGCCTAATTTCAATACTAGCCCTTGATTTCATGATTTTTGTATGCTTGAGGTGTGATGGTGACAGTTTCTTCTATCCATTCTTAGTTGTTGTTTGAGATGTCATCCACCTAAACTTGGCTCCACTTTCAACTTAGACACCTCAATTAGGTTTGTTTCATTCTTTACTTCTAATTTAAGGTACGGGTTGGTCATTCTAACACTTTTTGTTGAGTTGGTAAAATGTATGATTTTCACCTCCATTAGGTGCGTAAACAACCTAAAATTCCACATTTTTAATTGTTCATTCCGTTTCATTTTCTTGATCTAGTTCTTCATTCTTTTTCTTTTCTTCTTCATTCACCTGGAGGTAACAAGTTTGTTCAATATCAACATCAAACACATATTTATAAGAGAACTATTCTTATTCATCAAACTAAAAAGCTAAAAAACTAGAAAACCACAAACTTGAAAAACCTCAGTTTTAAATCCAAAAATACAATTTTGGGTTAGTCAAGATTATAATATTTTTTCATCAATGGAGCTTATATAAAATATAAAAACCCATCTTTCTAAATAAAAAATTCCTAGAACCCTAAGTGGGATTTTTCAAGATTACAAATATGCATCAAGAGAGCTCAGATTCAAAAATCCATTTGTAAAGATGTTCAAATTATCAAGTGAGTCCATTGGAACGTCTTTAAAATGTTGATCGGCCGATGAGAAAAATGGAGCCCTTTTTATACAATGATTTAGAGCATTTGGGAATTTTCTGTATATGAATATCTAGAGAGAGAAATAGGGTATTTCTACCTTCTAACAAAGAAAATAAGTTTTTGATCCAATTTTTCATGGTCAACACTGCCAAAAGAAGAAAAAAATTAAAAAAAGAAAGGGCGAAGGTGGGAGAGGAGAGGGTATGCTGGAGAAGACTTGGGAAGGAGAGGGGTATGTTGTAGAAGATAATGTGGAGAGGGGGTTAATTCATTTTTATAATTATTAGAACAAAAAATGTCAAGTGTCACACCTTTACTAAAATTTTTTCACTTTAGTTAAAATGTATTTTTTAGAGAAATACAATTGTGTAATGACCCTCGGGGTCATTTTTTCCTGTGTTAATTCTATGTTTAGAGTGTTATAGTAGCTTCCCCAAGTCATTGATGACTTGGTAGGACCGGTAGATCAGATTCCTAGAAGTTTTATAGCTCGTTATCTCACCTTTTTTATTTTGGAATTTTAACGTTAGAATAGTGGAACTTGAGAGTGATTTCCAAGAAAACACATAAGGAATCAAATTTTGATAGTTCCTTTAGCTACATAATGTGGAATTTTGTCTAATAGGAATGTTGGTTTTTGGAAATTCAGTTCATTTGAAGTTAAGAAGTTGACTTGAGTTATCTTCTATTGATCAGAGTTCTGTACCAAAAATTTAATGATTCCATCAGCTCTGGAATGTCAAATTTTGGTTGGTAGGTTTATTGGTATGCTTTCATAGGTGGTCGAATACATTTTTAGGTCTGGTTGGCATTAAGGCTTTCATGGTTCTTCTAGTTATTCTACTCCAGCTTTTATTCTACTCAAGCGATATAGTATGGTAATTTTGTCGACTCCATTAGATCTAGAATGTTGATTCCAAGTTGTAGTCACTTTTGGTTTGCTAAAATTTAACTCTAAACCCATTTTAGGGGTTTGTTTTCTTTTTCTAGCTATTGCTAATTTTTTGCAGAAATTACAGGTACTAACACTTAGCACGATAGTGCTGGTGGTACGCAATCATACGACTTCCCATTTTTTCCTCTTTAGCATGATCTCACCAAAACTTTAAAATTCCCCTTTAGCATGATCGTACTGTGAAGAAGTGATCAAGACGAGGTGCGTCTGGGCCTATAAAAATAGGCCTTCAAAGCTATTCCAACCTTCATTTCACCTTGTTATTTCATTAAATGTTTTTCTTCTTGAGTTTTAGTGAGCTTAAATTATCGTGGAAGCTTCATGGTAGCGTCATGAGCATTTTATTATCACTTCCATCGGGTAAATTCCCTTAAATTCTCATTTTTGGTTTTGGTGAAAAAATTAACATATACATAAAGTTTTTGGGCTCTTTTCTTCTTCATCTTTCATCGAATTAAGTCTAATTTTTTACCACACAACCTTTGAGCAGGGCTCTACGCCATTGTGGATTTTATTTGTTTTTTCAGGAAATGAGTCCCAAGGGCTTATTTTTAGCTCAGATTCTGATCCAGTTATTCCTATTATATTATAGGTCTCATTTTACTCATCTTGATGTGCAAATTCTTATTTTCTACTTTCGTGCGGCTCTAGGCTCATTCGTAGTTTGTTGTCTTTTTTTGTGCATGTCTTGAGATATTCTTTGACTCCCAGGTGGGCGATGACTTACTTTCCTTAGACTAGATATTACAAATGCATTGTTATTTTAACAGCTATCTTGGGGTGTTTCTAGCATGATTCCTCCCGTTAATATTATTTTCACTATCTCCCTGTTCTATCATCATTTTCTTCTATTTATTCTATATCTTGACTGTGTAGTACCCTCTATACGTGTTTTGACATGAGACTGTAGATTGTAGTTTTATTGATAAAGGTAATAACTTAGTGGTTAGTCTTAGTAGCTATCTCGTATATCTAGTTGGTGTCCTAGTGGATGATCTAGTCATTTAATGTGTTGTTTGGAGAGCATGCATTGTGGTAGGATTGTATAGCCAAATTTTAGAATTCTCTTGGTAATAATGATACCATTAATCTGGCTTTTCATCATACTAATATTTGGAAGATATCTGTGATATTGCCTTATTTAGTAATAGTTCATGAGGTTCATATTGTCATTTATGGTGGCAGATGATTTTTACTGAGATATGTAATACAGTCTGATCCTGAGTCTTTTGATTCCTTGCTCTATTGTTCTTGCCTTAAGTTGACTATTTCAAGGTTATTTTACATGTGGGATTGGGATCCCTCCACTGTCCTTGTCTGTTTAGTCTGTCATGTGCTGGGCACTACACGCAGCTTAGGGAGGGTTATATAGGAGGAGTAGTCTTGCATCAGAAACATCCTTAGGAGGGTGTATGCTAGAACTTGATTTACTTTCATAGCACCCCTTGCATTGCATTCGTCTCTCTTGATTGTACTCTTTAGTCTTAAAGGGGGAGTTTAATTTTGTTCTTGGATGATTTTCGTGCTTGTCGAAGCTTTTGTTTTCATAGATAGCTTAGTTTATGTCCCAATGGTAGTATGGGGTGTCAGGCAGGGTTCTACTTGTTAAACTTTTGATACTTTTACTTCTTATGTACCTTATCTTATACTAGTAGTATCTACTTACCTTTCATGACTTCTTACTTACTTGATTATACCTGTATATTTGTGGTTGTTTTGTGGGGCTCCAGGTACATGTAACGTGGCCTTCTACTTATTAATGGTCAAATTTAATGGCTGTTTCTTTCCCTTATTCCTTATATTCATATGTTACTGACTGGATTTTCTTAGATGCTCTCTCTTTTATTTATTTGTTCTTTGGCTTTTCCCCGTCGGCCTATAAGTCTTACCAGTACCATTTTTTTTGTACTCATATTGTACTTCTGCTATCTTTTTGTTATTTAGATCCTGGTACGAGTTATCAGGTAGGACGTGGTTGTACAAGCTAGGTTGGAGCTTATTTTTCGGAGATACTGTGATCTCTCGATGTTTAGGCTGTTCGATTCTCCTTCTGATGATGTGTTGTCCTTATTTTGGACTCATGATAATGAACTTTTGTATCTTCTTCCCTTTTAGGTTTTATTATTTTGGGTTTTTCTGTTGTATAGATGATCTACAACTATGATACATTGTTTCGTTGTTTCTTTATGTATGTATATATATTCTTACTCTTTCATCAATAGTACTTTACTTCCTTTTCTCTTTATTTCTTTTTTATTCTTTCTTTCACAGGGTTTGGTTACCGACCCATTTCTTGTTGCTCTGGGATGAGGTTTAGGATTTTCTTCTTGTAGGATGTAGACACTATCACAACCCGATTGTTAGGTCGTGACAAAGAGGTATTAGAGCTTATGTTCACTGGTGTCTATGGTTGTAGGAGTAAGTGCCTAGTAGAGTCTCGTGGATCGGTATGCAGACGTTCATATCCTATCTTCATGAGGCTACGAAGCTCAATTAGGAAATGTAATTATCCTTATTCCCCTCATGCATATCTCCTTATCCATTTTTTAAAAACTTGTTTTTCTTTCATTGTTATGCAAATGGTTCTCATGAGCACCTCAACCAAGAGAGAAATGCTCTATTTCTCTATAGAGAGCTCCAGCTAGGGTTCACGGTGGAGCTAGAGTAAGCGATCAAGGTTGGGCCAAGGCTGCATAGTTAGTTCCTAAATCGATAGATGTAACTCATCCACAACTACATATGCCTTGAGATGAGACTTTTAGGGGAATGTGGAAGTACATGTGTACCATGTTTGGTAGGGTCGTTGCTGATGGAGCCTAACCTTCTATTAGGGAGATACATAGGGTGTCCCAGCTCCTCCAATACACTTCTCCAGTTATAACACCAACTCCTCCTACACAACCTACTCTTGAGGTGCATCCATCTCTGACTTAGAATATCCTTCCATTTATGACTTTTGAGGGCCAAAAAATGCATAGTCACTTTACTCGCATGGGGCCAACAAGGTTTTCTACAGATTTTATATAGGACCCCATGATTTTTTTTCTTAGTTTGAGGAGAAATTTTTTACTCTAGGGCTGAGAGAGTCCTAAAAAGTTGATTTTTAATAATATCAATAAGAGGAAAAACTAAGACTTGGTGAAAAGTATACAAATAGGGTAGATAGTCGGATCTCCATCAATGACATGGGATCAGTTCGAAGAGGACGTTGTTGAAAGGTATGTGCTACAAAGAATCTGTGAGGGACTTATATCTCAATTTTTTGGTTTGCTAAAGGTTTTTATGTAAGTTACCAAGAATGAGGCCCATTTTATTGTGCTTTCTATCTATGGGATGCTATGTTGCCAATAGAGAATGAGTGGATTTTTAAGGCCAGATCTTCTAATATAGGTTGAGTTATTCCATGCTAGTAGGAAGCTATTTTTTGATGTAGTAGATCACGCCGTACCATAGAGAGACACCAGCTTTTGGCAAAGGGGACGATGATAAGAGAAAGCACCACTGGAACGGTTATAGTTGTATCTTGCTTACAGGTAGATATTACGATAGATGTTGGCCTCAGCAGCAGTAGTAGGCCCAAAAGAGCTAGTCTACTAGACTGGTTCAGGCTTCACTTTAATCAACCGACAATAGCCAAGGTAGTTAGACTAGCCAGTCTACCAGGGGCGCATCTTTAAGGTGTGAGGGACATAGTAGACATGGTAGTACTTCTAGTGTTTATGTTCAGGGCATGTCCAAGGGTTGATATGATTATGGAGAATTGGTTCATTATGTCAGAGATTGCCTACAGCGCTGAGCTATACGTCCAACAGCACAGGCTATAAAGCCTCTTTAGACAGTACAACCACTAACTAAAGTTCATAAAAAAAACTACTCAAGGTGACCATGGTCAGGGTCAGAGGGTAATATAAGGAGAGATAGATAAGGAGTTCAGTAGGGCATTGGACTCCATAACCTTTATGCTATACCTGATACAACCTAGAAAGAGGCTTTTCATGCTGTGATCATGGGTATGTTATATGTTTTCCTCAAGCCTAACTAGGCATTATTTGATCCTGGAATACATATTCCTATGTATCATTTTATTTTCTCCTGATTTGGATGTGGTCTGTGAGCTATTACAAGTTTCCATGAGTGTCATTACTCCCGTAGGATATTCTTTAGTAGTGGATCATGTGTATTAGTCTTGTATTGTTAATGTATGGGCATTAGACACTCAGGATGATCTTGTTTTTGTTGATATGCTGACTTTGATGTGATACTGGCCATGGATATATTATCCCCTAACTGTGTGTTTATGGATTGTTATTCAAAAACTATGACCTTATTTGTGCCCGGTGTACCCCTGATGGTTTGTTAAAGTCCTGTTAGTCACTCCCCTATGTGGGTTATCTCTTTTATTCAGGCTTATATACTTGTATATGGAGGTTTCTTAGCTTGCTTATATTTTATCATGATGTGAGTGATGGTCCTCCTTACCCCGATTTTATTATCGTGGTTCGTGACTTTTTGGATGTCTTTCCTGATGATTTTCCTAGCCTCTCACCCAAGCGATCTATTGGTTTTTCTATTAAGGTATGCCGGGAACCAGAACCATTTTGATTGTACCTTACCGTATGGCTCCGTTAGAGCTCTGGGAGCTCAGTGTTCAACTATAGGATTTTCTTAGTAAAGGCTTTATCCATCCTAGTGATTCCCCGTGGGGTGCTCCTGTGTTGTTTAGGAAGAAAACAGATGGGACCCTTCATATATGTATCGATTACAGAAAACCGGAAAAAGGTAACCATTAAGAGTAGGTATCCTCTACTACATATTGATGATCTCTTTGATCAACTTTAGGGTTATTCGTTGACTTGAGGTCGGGATATCACTATTTGAGGATTCAGGCTGAGGACATCCTAAACACTATCTTTCAGACTAGATATGCGCATTATGAGTTCTTAATCATGTCATTTAGGTTTACTAATTCTAAAAAATCTTTTATGGATCTCACGAGTTTGATTTTTAGACCGTATTTGGGTTTTTCATGATTATATTCATCAATGTTGTCTTAATTAACTCGTGGAGTAGATAAAAGCATGAGGATCACTTGAGGATTGAACTAATCATTTTTAGGACTGAGTAGCTCTATATTATGTTCTCAAGTGTGAGTTTTGGTTAGATTCTGTGGCATTTTTGGGTCATTTTGTGTCTTCAACGGGTGTTAGTATGGATCATATGAAGATTTTTATAGTGTGTGACTAGCCACAACCTACTACTTCTATTGAGGTTTGCAACACATTTTGTTTGGCTGGTTACAACTGGTGATTTATGCTGTATTTCTCTTTCATAATAACTCATATGACTAGATTGACTTGAAAGGATTTCTCTCTCTAGTGGACTGAGGAGTGTGAGTCCAATTTTCTACGTCTTAATGAGTTACTTGCATCAACTCTAGTGTTGACACTTCCAATCGATGGAGAAGCTTATATCGAGTATTGTGATGCTTCTGGCAATTGGTTGGGCTGTTTTTTTATGCAGCTGGGTCAAGTTATTGCATATTCTTCACAGAAGCTGAAGGTTTATGAGTGCAACTACACCACCCATGACTTGGATTTTGTGGTGTAGTCTTTGTGCTTAAGATTTGAAGGCACTATCTTTATGGGGTTCATTGTGAGATCTCCACCGACCATCCATCTTGCATTATATCTTGAGATAGAAGGAGATTAATTTTAGACAGAGGAGGTAGATTGACCTTATGAAGGATTATGAAATTAGTATTCTTTACCATTCTGGTAAGGCTAATTTGGTTGTAGATGCCTTGAGCTGGAAGGAAGCGAGCAAGGCTAATTTGTCTTCCATATTAGCTTTAGACAGACCGTTGGCGTTTGACAGATAATATTTAGTTATCATCTTAGTTAGGTTGGATATCTCCGATTTGAGTTGAATTCTTGCTCATGCTAAGGCTAGTCTCTATCTTTTTTATTAGATTCAATAACAATAGTATGAAGATTGTTTGTTTTGACGGGTGGCTGTAGTAGTGCTACTATTGACTCTGAGGGAGTGTTATGAATGGGAAATCATATACGTGTTTTTGTGGATTGGTGATTTTATTATTAATATTCTTCGTGAGGCATATTTCTCCATATATTCCATTCACTCAACCATAAAGAAGATGTAGGGACCTGGGATAATACTATTGGTGGAGGTGTATGAGAGTGATGTTACAGAGTTTGTATATCGGTGCCTAAACTGTTAGTAGATAAAGTTCGAGCATCGAAGGCTTGGAAATGAGTTGTGGCAGCTCCTTAATCCTGAACGAAAGTAGGAGAGGATCATTGTGGACTTTATTTCTAGACGTCCCCCTAAATCTATAGGGTGTGATTTCATTTGCGTCATCGTGGATCGATTGACAAGTCTGCTCATTTCTTGCCTACTTTATCCTCCTGAGGTGCAGAGACCTTGGATAGTTTTTATGTTTGAGAGGTTGTTTGATTATATGCAGTGCCGATTTATATTATCACAAATAGAGGGTTGCAGTTCACCTAACTATTTTGGAGGACCATTTAGCCGGTGATTGGTACTGATGTAGCCTTGAGTACTGCTTTTCACCATAAGACAGATGGTCAGTCTTAGCAGACTATTCAGGTACTTCAAGATATTTTGTATGCTTTTGCTTTCAACTTTGGTGGTTTTTGGGATCAACATTTGTCATTCGTAGAGTTTTCTTAAAATACAATTACCATTCTAGCATCCAAATGGAACCATTCAAGGAATTATATGGATGGCATTGTAGATCGCATGTTGGTGGTTTAGTAGTGTTGAGGTTTGGCCCTAAACTTCAAATTGGATTTGTGATTTGTGTTGCGTCCAAATGCACACGCAAGTGTACACGACCATACAAGTAATATAGTGCTCTTGTGAGCCGGATGTCGAATCCACAGGGACTTATATTAACTGTTTAACCGGATTAAGCTAATTCTTAACTGTTATTTAAGTGGAGAGTTTGCAAAGATATAATTGAGAATGTAATTAAAATAAGAATGATAAATTTAACTAATGGACAATTAATCTAGAGAAGATATACTTTTTACTATAATTAATAAATGAATTGAACTAGGAGTATGGGTTCACTAGCAATCATATTTAATTAATTAACTTTAATTAGCTAATTCTTGGTTCCGGGGTTTAACTTATGAGTAGCGAATGATAATCCTCTACTCACAATCTATACAAATCCCACAGCTACTTCGATCGACATGTGTTGTGATAATTTAGTTTAGATGCATTGTAGTTATCTTTTTGTAATGAACCAAGCGAGACAAACTAGGTACACGATCATGTCTTAGTTGCGAATCATACTTAATTATCCAACCTTGGTATAATCTATATATGAAATCACTCCTTACATTTCTCGTTCTACCCTTTAGATTCCCGATTAGTTCACTTTAGGTTTATACGTTTATCTTAATGGTTGCAATTCACTAACATACTATGCATAGAAACATAAGATCAATTAAACAATAATTGATGCAAATCAAAAAATATATAAATAAATAATCATCTTGGTAGTTTATAGCAAAACCCTAGAACAAGAAGAATTAGTTCCAAATAGACATGGAATAATCACAATAAATCATTCAATGAAGAACATAAAAATATACAAATAAAGGAAAAGAAAAGTGTACACATTATTCTCCACTCTCCAAGACGGCTCCAATATCTTTCCCTTGATTAAAAGTCTTCTAAAAAATATTATGTACAATGTTGAACTCAAAATAATCTCTACCCTAAAATAATATGTACCCTACTCTAATTATTATACAAAATAGGATATTTATAGGTGTAGAAAATAAAGAACCCAAATAAAATAACCATGTCCAAAACAGATTTGGAAAATAATTTCTGGTGGAACAGGGGGATCACGACATGATCCGTATCATGATGGATTAACAGAATGCCATCACGATATAGATCACATTGTGATTGGTTGAATATTTTCAATGACCAATCATAGGCAAGGAAAAAAATGACGCCAGCAAATTGCAATTTGCAAATTGAATTCACTTTGATACATTATTATATTATTAAATTTCTTTTGAATATAATATTATATTTATTCCATTAAGCTGCCTGCTTGAGATTCCTTCAGTAATCTATCATATTTAATCATTTGAGCTCTAAACTTCTTTTTTTTTTTCACGTCAAATAATTCCTACACCATAATATATCATATTATCACAATATAAAATATTTATTACTCAAGAAACAAA
>JBDJHY010223955.1:0-11152 GCA_039654485.1 Withania somnifera | reverse complement strand
ACTTTTAACCCCTCCCCTCCACCCGTGTTAAACTATTCGAGTCTTAGTAGTAGTGCTTTAGTTTTTCATTCGTACTTGATTGCCTATTCCTTGTGGATTCGACCCTGACTCATAAGTTAGGTAAATATATTTTGACAACAACCGCGTACACTTTTAGATTGGTTTCAGAGTGTAATTGAGCGTTATCATAGGGTTAGCCCTTCCATGGGTCCTGTCGATTGTACTGTAGGAGGAACATACACACGATATTTGACCTCATTATATGTATTTACTTTTCTGCACTTGTTTGCTTTAGTGTACCCCCGGTAGTATGGGATGTCGAGGTACGCTGCCATTCTTATAGGGGTTTCGCAGTGTTAATATACTTACTGTGTTTCTATATTTACTGTTTATGCTAGTTATAGTCCTTACTTTTGGGCCTTTCTTGTTTCGTGGGATATTTGTTCGAGGTGCTGTCTGTTTCTGCATCCCTTCCTTACTTTGAGGTTACCAGGTATACTGTACATGTTCCTTAATTGTCTGATTTATCCTTTCTCCTATTATTTACTATTATTATTTTTGTATTGCTGCAAGGATCCTGGGTATGTTCTTTCCTTCTCTCATGACATCCTGTTCTGTATTTTATCTAGCAATGCCATGCTCTACCTATCTTCTTGCTTCTTATATGAGTAGCTAGCTTTCGTGATGCCTTATTTTCTTTATGAGCCTTACTTTCTTGTATTCATGCTATTTACTGCCCTTATGTTTGTTATGGGCCTAGTAGGTGCTCGAAGTCTACTGGGTACTGTTACTTCAGCAACTTGTACTCATACTGCACTTGCGTTCCCCTGGTGCATATCAGAGTACTAACACCCGACATTGATTCACGGATTGTCGTTTGTGCCTTCTTGCTATTGATTTCAGAGATTTAAGGTGAGCTTAGACGTAGAGATTTTTCTGCTCTTTTCATCTTGTATTTTGCCTCTTTTGTATATTCATAGGAATGCTTATATTATAGACTTTTATCTATATTCTATTCTTAGTATCCCTATATTTATTTACACCGATACCTGAACTTGGGAGTTTGTTGATTCTGTTGTAGGATCATGCTATTTTGGCTATATCTTCTCTCTTTACTTGCTTTACTTATACTTGCACGCCCTTCTGTTAGTATAGTAGCACTCCACTTTTGCTTAGGCTACAGGTTTGGTTCTCCTACTAGTGGGATAGTAGGTGCCATCATGATTTGAGGAATTGGGTCGTGATAGTACCATAAGTACAAGTGAATGTAGCCTTTTCTTAATCCTCATGAGCTATCAAAATCTAATTATAACCAGAGTATCCGTCTAAACAATAGTACATCCTGTATCTGGCTATCTATCCATTATATGATCAATGAATGGCAAAGGAAAGTGTTCCTTTTAGGTCCATGTGTTCATTTTTCTATAGTCCATGCATACTTTCTACCACTGATTAGTTGCATAGGATCAACTTATTCTTCTCATTAGGAACCAGAGTGATTCCACCCTTCTTCAATACATATTAGATAGGAATTACCCATTTTCTTTCATTGATGGGTTAAACCACATTGTATTGAGCCACTGAATAATCTCCTTTTTGACCACCTTCGTTGGTGCTTGATACTAGGGATGTTGTTTGGTTCCAACTGAATTTTATGGGTGCAAATGCTAAGAAAAATATTGATGTTATCTATAATGGTCCAACCAATAGCCTTTAAACCTCTTTAAGATGGATATAATAGGCTTTACCTACGGCTCAAGTAGTTTAGCTTCAATGATAACCAAAAATGTATTTTTAGCACCCAGAAAAACATATCTTTAATCTTAGGAGAGAGTTTTTATCTCCAAACCTGGTGGTTCTTTGATGGATGGCATAGCCAGAGAAGTCTTTCTATTCTTTTTCAAGATTAAGCTTCTTAGAACAAGAATTATATGACCCTATACCATATAATGCAGTAATTGTCTCATCATAGTCATCAATAACGCACCATCTAAATACATGATGGCAGCAGCCAAGGTCTCCACACCAAGTCTATCTTTAATAGGAACAGCATCGACCTCATCAACAATATCGATCATCGACATGACACTCATATCTATGGTCTGCTTCATTTATTTGTATGCATTAGAAACTACCTCTTCATCATTTAATTTGAACTTGAACTCTCCACTCTCCATAACCATAAGTTCTCTCTCCCAGTGGCCAAGAATGGTTGCTCTAGCATAATGGTCACCTCAAAATCAACCTCGCAATCAAGGATCACGAAGTTAACTGGAAATAAAAAGGTCTCAGCCTTTATATATACATCATATCACATGCACACATGCTTCTTCACAGTTTTATCTACCATGAATAACTGCATAGGCATGGGTTTAGGGGCTTCCAAGTCGAATTGTTTGAATATAGCAAGCGACATGATATTAATACTTTCACACAGATTGCATAAATCCTTAAAAATATGAATGCCCCAATGGTGCAAGTTATAATGAAAACACCAGGATCCTTCTTCTTCTTAACCAAAGAACAGGAACTATTGCACCACAATGGTAAAAATTATTTGCATGCTCAAAACTTATTGTTCTCTTCTTGGGGATCAAGTCCTTCACAAACTTTGCGTATTTTGGCATCTGTTCTAGTGCCTCCACCTACGGGATATTCACAAATAACTATTTCAACGTGGACATAAGTTTATGAAATTTTCCATCTTTTATATTCTTCTTCAAGTGATGTGGGAACAGTGTTGGAGGCCTAGGAATAAGCGTCATAGGATTTTGGGCCTCCTTAGCAATATAATTCCCCTCAATATTAATAGGAGACTTTTCATCATGCTTTCTCTCCTCAGCTACAATATGCTCATCACCCTCATTCAACTCTTTTTACTTAGCATCATCAACTATAAAAGCTCTATTATTTATATCACTAATTGGTCTAGGGGTATCAACTATCTTTTTTTTTTTACTTTGAGTAGTAATATCCATGAAATGTCTATCATTCCTTGGATTAGGTATAGTATCACTAGGTAAGGAACATTCCACCTCTAATTTATAGTTATTGAAAGTAGACCAATTTGAGTTTCCATCTATTTTATGACTATAGTATGAGAGTCAACTAATTGTGTAACATTTGATACATCACCCTACATCTCCTTAATACATTTATCGGAAGAGTCTACCTTTTTCAAAACCTTTTCAAGCATCTCCTCCATTTGAAAGGATTCACATGGTAAATAATGTTTACCCTTAGGGTCATATACAATTCGTGGTCCTTACAATAGTCATCTCTCCGATAGTCATCCTTACGATAATCATCCTTAAGGTAGTCATCTTTTTTATAGTCGTTTATCTCCTTATAATAATTTAAACCTTGGTTACTTTTTGAAACACCTTAGACTTTTGAGCTAAGATTCGAACCATTCTAATGCGTGGTTAGACCCAATCCACATTTGTTCATACTTTAAACTAATATTTAAATTCATTTAATGAGTGTATTTTGAGTATTGGGGGTGATTTAGGGTCATAAGGAACCCCTAGTACTAAGTTGAATCCAAAACTTCTCTACCGGCAAAGTTTTCGGATAGATTCAATTATGGGTAAACTTCAAACAACTATAAATCCCAAAATATAAATATTTGTACAGCTCATAACCTATCAGACTAACTATATTTGAGTCCTCTTTCCAACTCAACAAACCGGCGCCTCATTTCAAGTTTGGAGTAAAACGCTATGACTATTTTAGTGGAAGGTACTAAGACTGGAAATTCTGGCAGCTGAATGTCATTTAATGGCGGTCCTTTGTGGGGAACGGAGGTCAGACCTCTATTTCTTACATTAATCTCTCAAAAAGGGTCTCTTTTGGCATTCCATGTCTAAAAGTTGGCGGACCGTCGTGGGGGATGGCGGTACGGACCCTAACCGCCATCGGTCGCTACGGGAAGCCTTTAAAAGCTTTTCTTTTGATATTTTATACCTTATTTCACCTTTCGCTTAGCCATAAAGTTGATATTTTCTCTTTTCTTGCTCCTTCAATATCAAGTAAGTCTCCATTATTAATTTCTAACATTCCCCATAAATTCTAACACCAAAGTTTAAATGTCTAACAATATTTCAATACAAAAAAATTCTAGCAATTCCAAGAAACTTAATTCAAGATTTCAAGCCCGGAGCATTTCACTAATAATTCTTCAAATTAAGGTATGTGGGTATTCCAAGGAGATCTCCTTTCATCCTCATGCCTAAAAGTTAAAGTTTTCAGTTTAATATTTCTATTTAATGATCTAGGGTTATTATCGAATTATGCATACTAATTCCTATTTTAATTTCTTACGAATTAAATAAGTTCATGCATAAATTATGAAAGACTACACATTTTTATGAGAATCTATGGAGATTTATGCCTATGATTTTATGAAACTAGGTTCTTACTCATAATTTTAGAACTTTTATAATTTTATAGATATGATTTTCATGAACTAGTTCCCACATGTGAAATTTTAAAACTTCTTGATGTCATGAACAAAATGGATTTATGTAGATATGTTTTATCCATAAAAAGGGAGCATCATCCCTCAAGTATTTTATAAAATAAATAGCTAACCTATGATAGATATGCTTTCAAATAAGAACGTATGTTTCTAGAAACAAACATAAACAAAGATTTTTGGAGCAAAGTCTCCTGACTCGTGATCATGGATCTTAAAGAAATCACATATTCCATATATAGATATATATGATGAGCTATATATATGTATAAAAGTTTTGGAGGAATTATTCAACATAGAGAAAATTAGGTTTCAATTAATCCGAGTTTCATAACTACGTGAGACCGTAGGTACTTATTTGCCTGAAATTACTGAGGCATGATTACAGGATCCTTAGATAGATAGGTCCTATAACCTGGAAAGGTATAGAGCACCCTCCAGTTAGAATTGTAGATTGGGCATCATCAACTTAAATGGTGTATGTTAGTTAGAAGAAACTCCCTTATTGTCCAGCTTTTAGTTTTAAAATATGATTAGGCATGTTGCATAACTCACTAGTTTACAGCAAATACGACTATTCTGTTATTATTATGATATCCAGTTTTCAATTAGATATGATTCACTACAACTCTGTTATTTTTATGATCTATTGGATGCATTCAGTTCAACTTTTCTTTTTAGTTAAGTATAAATTCTATCTAACTTTACATATTGTACTTAAAATCTCTCAGTTTTCTAGTATTAGTCTTTATACATGTAACCAGTATTTATTATCTCAGAGTCCTAGCTTTTACTTGTTCAAGCATTTATGATTTCTCAATCCTATAGTTCAGACATATTCCAACTCACAGCTCAATAATAGATTTATGATGTGAGTTTTAACTAATGCATGTTTAAATTCTCTCATATCTAGATCTTAGACATGTATTTTATACTTATATTTAGTTATATTATTTTTTGAAAGTTATTGTATAAACTCATACACCAGTACATTCAAAGTACTGATGCATGCCAACATTCACACTATAGATGTAGGTATTCCTCTCAGTTTATAGATAGTAAGTGCCAACATATTCCATTCAATAGATGGTGAGTCCTCATTCTTCAAGGGTTATATACTCAGAGTGTACAACTTATGTTATTTCTTTCTTTTTGTGTTATTTAGAGTTTGTTTGGGGTTTTCCCCAACTGTTCATCACTAGTAGTAGAGGCTTCATAAACAGTCAGTCGAACAATTGTATCCAATTCTTAAATGTTGCATTATCATTCACTAAGCTTTTGTATTATTTATTTATGTTAAAGAAGTTAGCTCATGTATCATCTTCAGCTTTATATCCCTGTTCAGGTTTTATATATTATGATAGGCCAAGGGTTCGCTTGGATCCGCTTGTGGTTTCAAGTATCGTGTTAGTCTAGGATGTAGACTCGAGGCGTGACATTTTTGCCTTGGTAACCCCCTAATTATTTGACAAACTCTACCTTCTCCTCAAAATTAGTAAATATTGAGAAGCCTTCCTTTTGAAGCCACGAAATTCATACTCTAAGTAGTAATTTCTGTCATATATTTGGTGAGCAAATCATTTTGCATCTTTAAATAGGCTATATCTAGAGCATGCTCTTTTTTTCTACATTTCTTCAATAGATATCTGATAATGGATTTGGGTAGGTGCCATTTCTGCATCTCTCATATGCCAAGATCTATTTGTCTTTGTCATCTCATCAAATAACTGGCTATCAAAAGCATAATTAGTGTTCATTATATAACCTTCAGCAATATTTTCTTCCATTGATTTGTTCATTAAATTCAAGGACCTATAGAAACTCTACAACAATATTACATTGTCCAAACCATGGTTGGGGCACTATTTCAATTTCTTCTTAAACCTGAGCCAAGCATTATGTAACTCTTCACTCGAAGTTTGCTTAAAGTTCATAATATCAACTCACAACTACAACATCTTATATGGTGAGAAAAACCTCCCAAGAAAGGCATCAACTAACTCATCCCATGTATGGATAGATTGCTCAAGTAAACCATTCAACAATATAGTAGCCTCTCCCATCAATAAGAAAGTAAACAATCTAAGTATGATGGTTTCTTAAGATACCCTAGGTAGTCTGTAAGCAGAGCATATTCTGGTGGATTTAAGGAGATGTTGATTTAGATCTTCCCCAGCAGGACAGTGAATTAATCGTTAAGGTTCAATAGTTGCAGCATAATACTAGTCAAGTCAAACTTAGCATTCCCATCAAGAGGTGACCCTAGTGTAACACTTGTAAATGCAGCAACTTCAAAGTGTTCCTCTTGAGAGGGGGGTGGATTCCGTAGTACTTAATGCACAATACTTATTGTCCATTTCCTATCACCGAGTGTGATTGAAGGTTTCCTATAAGTAGCAGTTGCTGCTACTAATATAGCCTCGGCTTGGTGTTGAGTTGCAGCCTCTCACTCTATTACATCTATTTGAGTGGCATTAACATCAATCAACTACTAGTTGCATGATTCAACAAGATTTTCATAATTGAACTCATCCTGATTATCTACCATTGCACCTAAAAAGAAACAAAATAATAAAGAAAAGTAAAATTAGGAAATACGACTCCAAGATGAAATAATTACTAATAGACTATTCCTAAGTAGTATTCCCTGGCAATGGCACTAAATTTTGATGCTTCCAAAGTTATACCTCCGTTAGGAAGTATAAAATGAATGCTGTCAAATATAGAACCCCAATAGGTTGGGATCAAATCCTACAGAGAATATGGTGGAAATATGTCTACAAGAAATATAATTCAACTGTGGTCGGTATCTCCAAAGGAGTAGTTTGCATAAGTTAAAAGGTTTCAGATTGTTTGAACTTATTAAAAACAAAGTTAGAACACATTAAGTTGTTATCAATAGAATTGAGAAACTGGGACTGTGTATTCTATGACTTCATAACTACGTAGGTTGTTTGTACTAAAAATTCATTTTGAAGGGTTACAAGCAAAATCTAACAAGATAGGTTTACCTAAATGCCTCTCATCCTTAATCAGGTGAATATCACTCTTTTACTTTCAGTATTCGACTATTTTACTCACTAATCCTTATTCTTGATCTCATATTAACTTTTTCTGCTAAGGCTCAAGCTATTAGATGAAGGTTGATAGCATTAAATCTCTGTTGTTATTTGTTTTCTTAATCTTTACCTCTCTCTTAAGTAAGTATAGAATTCAAGTGATTTCTTAACATTGACCATTGTTAGAAAGCAATCAAAAATGAAAAAAATAACAATACATGTATGCATATCGGTTTAAAATTACTAAGTACTTACCATGCTTTGTTAATTTATTGTTGTTATCATAATCCTAATTGTGGTGTTTAGATACTAATAATTTTAGTAATCAATATCAATAATCAATAAGAATTCATCATAAAAGCACTAACAATGATTAAGTAACTAATTGAAAGAATAATGGATGAAGAACGAATAGAATCTTGGTACTAAACTCAAAAGTAATGTTTAAGAGCCTTCAAGTATCACAAATAATACCCAAAGTGTGTAACCTTTAAAACAAACCCTACATAATGTATTTATAAATATAGGTAATCGTATCCTATAGAGACTAGGAAATCATGGCCAGCAACAAGTCCCACGAGTCGTACAAAAGTGTCCCGACTCATGGATCCCTTTCAGTGACTCGTATAGCTGAAGATCCCAAATATCCTTCTTGCTTTCCGTGAGCCGTGACAAGATTTCATGATATATGATCTTCAGTTACGACTTCTAGGTATATTTTTACTACAGATCTTGAATTTTTCAATCATCAACTATCTCTCCCACATTACTATCTATGACTCGTATAGTTGAAGTCATGAGTTGTGGCATGACTCGTACTTCTCTGACTGCAACTATACATATCTTAGTTTAACTCCGATAAGTCTATAGTATGATTCCTACTTATGGTTCCACGAGTCATGGGAGGTATCAAGCTCCTAGTGACTGAGTTTTTAGTTATTTTTCTTTTTTTTTCATGATTCTCAGTGCGATTCATGTGATCAGATCATGACCCGTGCAAATGGTTCATGACCTCAGACTTTTGTCTAGCACTTTTTCTCATATACCTGTCCAGCCCAGTGTTCCTACAATGTCATGCAAAAACCAACTAAAATGCATTATATACACATAACACACTTAAGAACATACAAAAATCTCTAGTCTAAAGCATCAAAAGTATCGTAAACCCATGACACATTAGGTATCGGGATCCGAACCTACACAAAATACAGAAAGGACAAATGTGAGTACAAAACCATGATACTCAGTAGCATCTTAGTTGACTCTAAAATAAAGCGATGATGATAAATCTTGACTCAACCAACTCCCAAAATACTACACAACTTGCACGCAGACAAATCCAACCTAGACCAGCAAATAATATAGAATGGAAACATATAATAGATCAAATAAGTTCAACTAGAACAACTAAGCCAACAAAAAGTGTTAAGTAAATATTAACACAAAGTCAAATTAGGGATCCATCTTTCATATAGAATATCATAAATGAGAAATAAAATTCACAGTAAGGCAGTTCAACTCCTCCAGTTCAAAGATCGGTACACTCATTAATATAAAGAAGTCAATGTTCTCACTCAAAATCAATGCAATGCATTGTACAATAAATATGATGCATGTCTATCTTATCAATAAACAATTATTGCTCACATAGGCTATCTAAGACCCATAGGAGACTCGCAAAGTCTATACACTCGTCCAAAACTATTTCTCTTCGAATCAGAATTTATATCAAATAGCGTGAAACCATTTTACTTTGGATCTTATAAATTATTTCAATCATTTTCTTAAGAGCCTTTACTTTCAATTCAGTGCCTTAATTTATCATCAAATCAACAAGATATCATGTGAAGTTAGCTAAAATATCAATCAAAGTCAACATAGTCTTGCACACGGGCAATCACATGAAAATATCATCAAAAGTAAATATAAACCCCTACACTGCCATCCCAAAGATAATCAACACAAGCCCCTCCCCCGACCCGGGTATCACAATAATAAGCAAGAATCCTTAAATCACAATTGTTCTAATAACAAGGATTCATTTCAACAAATAATTTTTTTTTCTTTTGACCAATCATGAAAGATACTAGTAATAGGGTAGATGATCGTCCCTTTACCTACACGGGTACCCCCAAGATATCCATACTCTCAATTACAAGCAACTACCACAGAAGCACGTAAACACTTTGTAAAGGAATCAAAAAAAACCTTAACTTGCCTTAAAGAAAGACAAAACACTAAAATCTTGATCTTTTCCTTCTAGACAGATTTCAAACAAATCCAATTTGATCAAATATGAATTATTCATAAGAAAGTAAAGTTATCAATACCCTATTGTTCTACTTCGAAACTGAGTCCAAAAAGTAAAAAAAAAGAAATCAAACCCAAGCCTAAAAAAATCTAAAAAAAATTCAAACCATCTTACCAATCAATTAGAAAATTCAAGTATGAAATTTTATCAAAATCTAAGTTAAAATTTACCTTCAAAACTCAAAAATACTATTTCAAATCTTGAACAAAAAATTCTCAAATTTAAATTTGTAAGACCAAGATTTGAAGATATAATTAAATAATTGATAGGAAATTATGAAATATTAATTTCAAAACTTATCAATGCTTAGATCTTTAAAATCTCTTTTAAATCTCCCCAAAATGATTTCTCAAATTCCAAAATTTAAAATATGAAGAAAATGACTGAAAAAGGTTATTAAATTCACTGTCAGGTAATTGCCCTTTGCGATCGTGGACCCCACCATCACAACGCGAAGCAACCTGACTAGCGACCGTGGACCCCACCATCACAATAGCGAAGCGACCTGACTAGCCGAAACCCTACCCGGCTTAAATCTCTATGCGATCACAACATCGGGCATGCGATGAATTATTTTACTTTACCGTGCGATCGTGACCCTCAACCGCGTGATCGCAAATTTTGATTTGGACAATTAAACAGTTGTATTATTTTGGACATTCCTATTTTTCATATTTGTATGGAAATACCCGATATTAGAGTCCACCAGCTTAATCCATTAGACTCTAGATTTTTTCCTCATAGTGCTTTCGCTCACATTGCTCCACGTCTTAGTTGCTTCTTAATCTCATTTTTATTGTTTAAACATATTGGGATACTTGTGGTTAGGGAAAATTTATGTGTGAAATTTAGGTCACGTGAATCCATGGTCATTCGACGAAACTCGATATATTATACAGACGATTCAGTAAAAGGGTATCTATATTAATTGAAGGAATCTATGATAACAAATGGGTAGATAGTTCACTGGTTGAGGTACATTTAGAGGTCGAGGTTTGATTCCTCTCCTCACCATTTTCTATTTTTTTAGGGGCTCAATTTTTATTTCTTTTAATTTTTCTAAAAAAAATAAAGTATTAAAAGCAAGCTTAATTTATATGCTACTATATTAGAATCAATCCTACTATATATGTGCTTTTTTAACCAAGTGAACCACCTATAATAGATTTCAATCGTAATAGATGCGCCAAACAAGTGTTTATTGAAATCTTTTATTTTTTCATCATGAACCAAGTTTCCACCTTGTCTATCATCCATTGTCAAGATTGTATTAAAATTCACCATAATTACACAAGGACAATGGTA
>JBDJHY010223944.1:0-20746 GCA_039654485.1 Withania somnifera | reverse complement strand
GTATCTCCAAAATAAGTAGAAAGCAGGCACGATCAGTGATATCAACAGCGGTGGCTCGTACTAGGATCTATACTAGGAAGATGCAAAGTGTAGTATGAGTACTAGTCGCCGAGTCAACGAGTACCCAGTAAGCTTCAAGGGCCCACTAGGCACAAAAAAGGTATAACAACAGTAAATAGCTAGAAAGTGTAAAGGAAAGCAGGTCACAAAAGCAAGTAAAAGCAATACAGAGAGCTAGCTACACAAAAGAGAAGCAAGAAATATAGATATCAAGTAAGCATCGCTAGATAAGGCAACGAAGCAGGGCCTTGGGTAAGGAGAAGAGAACATACCCGGGGTTCTTACAGCAATACAATAGCAATAATAAAGAAGCATGAAACAAAAGGTAACAAGAGACACTATAGGAAATGGGTGGTGTACCAGTAACCTAAATGATAGGATGGGGAAAGATACACTAAGTACAAATAAGAACAAATAAGCCTACTAGATAAGGATGATTAATAAGTAACACTATAGCTAATAACAATGAGTACGAGTAACAATAAATACAGGTAAAACCCCTTCCAAGCCCTCATAAGCAAAGAAGAGTTCAAATAAGCCACAATTACCCTTCTGGGGACCATATGAGTTCATACAGAAGACAAGTACAGTAAAGTAACACAGTGATGATGCAATGTTTCCTGTGTACGATCCTCTTCCGACACCTGCAAGCCCATCAGGCAGGACCAATGGAAGGGCTTACCTTGTATATACCTACTCCATTATATAGCTCTCTTTCGATTGTATCCAACCCAGAGGCAGGGTCCATGGAGGTGTGCCAACCGCATACCTATCTCTAGTGATATAGCAAATCTCGTAACTCAGTATCACAGTAGCTCAATAGATCAGTATCATAGTGATTCAATATCTCATAACTGATACGCCAACTCAATAAGCGTGATATAGTCAAAAAAGGTTGTACTCAATGCCCGTTGGCAGTCCAGAACTCCAAATGCCAGTAATAGTGGTAGTACTAGGTGTCAGGTTATGAAGCCTGGGCTAAAACAAGTAGAGAAAAAGTAAACAGGATGACCAATGCACCCATCTAAAATAAGTTCAAAACCTATTATTTATTGTTAATTATCAGAAAATTCCATGTTAGCTATTTTAGTTCAGTTTAACCATGTATATGTAAAAATGGACCACAAGGGTAGTGGAAACGGTGATAACAGGCTTTTAGCCTTAGGATATAGTAACTCATGGAATGAACCTCTCAGGCATACGCGTTGTATGAATGTATGATCAAAAATCAATCACTACAGCTATCCTGTCGCACTGTACATGCTAAATCTACAGCTAATAGGACACAATAACCAGCCCAAACCTGAGGGAAAAATCCATAAACCAGCTTATGCTACTGCGTCCTATACTTTCAGAGTCATACCTACAATCATAACTAGATCAAAGACATCGTATTACACTGAGTACACCAGAAAGAGAGATAAAACAAAACGACAAAAAGTGAATAGGGGTCACAGCGCCAATGCAAGAAACCTAACCCAAGGATGCTACTTAGTATGGTTATAGAAGTTATACGCCCCAATCTCAAATTGTGTAGCCGAAGCGTACATGTCTTCCAAAGAGAAATATAGTTGCAACTTATGAAAATCCGTATGCCTAATCCAAAACATCTTTGAACGAGGTCGAAACTAGCAAAAAAAAATTTACACGTCAATACAAATTTAATGATATATTTTATATCAAATTCAGAGCTAAGCCGAAATTTGGGTTCAAAGAGGGTCCGCAGGATTCACTAACTGAACCCCAAAACAAAAGTCACCACGGAGTTCTCAGCAATACTAGGAACTTATGCTAAAAAATATAAGCACAACTCGAGTGAGAATAGGGCTCAAAATTGCCCGTAGAAGAAGAGAATGAAGGTACAAAACTTTACAAAAATTACAAGAATTAAACCAAAAAATTAACATACCAAATATCTAAGGAATAATAATTGGCAAGGTGAAATATTTCCCAAGATGCACTAATAATCCCAAACGACCAGCTAGAACACAACACTTTACCAGGAATTATTAAGGTTCATTAATGGAGAAAAAATACCATGGCTACGATTAATTTAAGGTGAAAAGACTTACCAACTGATGATGAAAATACAAGAATCTAATCAAGAACCAATTAACCAAAGGTTAGATATAAATTCCATGGGATTTCTGTGCTTCAAGAGAGGATTTAGAGTGAGAGAAGTGGGGAGAAATATCTGAAAACCCGAGGAAGAAGAGTTATATACTGCTAGGCCTAAGCCTTCACGATTGTGAGGCTGAACATTTTTGGTCATCGAAATGGTCAAGTTCACGATCACGTAGAGCACTGGGACAGGCGGTCACAATTATGATAAAAGCTCTATGATTACAATGAATGTGAGGGCAGATCTTCACGAATGCGATGAAGAAAGCCAGTGATTTTCGCGATCATGTGGCTCATCTTAGCAATAAGAGAAAATAAGGATTACACCAATTGCTTCACCAATAATAAAAACCAGCAAACATACAAGTCGTCGATCACCCTATGAAATAGGTTTGGAGTTTGATACATGCAAAGCAATAATTCTAACATATCAAAAGATACATTTCAAACTCAATAGTGTAGTCAAAATTTTGGTATGAGGTCATTTCGAATAAATGTTGACCAATTTAACACCTTAAAAACCAAACTATATAAAAATCCACCAAAAGACCAAAATAAGCCTGGACATTTTGGGAACCAAATGAGCATGCTGCCTAACCTAAAATCGACATTATGAAGCTGATGATGCAGTTGAATTTCCAATATGATGCTCCAATTATCGAATGTTTACCGAACACTCAACTGTCAAGTTACTTTTATAAAGAGATTTAGGTTACGAATCACAATGCAAAACTGGGGGAGAAAGATAGAAAACAAAAAGGCTAGGAGGAAACTTAAACGGTTTGCCGGTTTATGGGCAACAATGGACTTTATACCCTCACCTCCCAATTGAACGAAGAAAAATGAAAAAGAAACCAATAAAATAATCAAAGAAAAACGTGAATCCTCAAACGAAATACCTTCAATTTAAATTGAGATAAGAAGTTAAAGTAGCAACTAAAGGAATCCACATGTAATCACTCAACTAGGCTATGAACTATGAACTAAATTAACTACACTATAACCATCCAATGGCTCTCAATTTTATCATTTTTTTCTATGTAAAATTAAAAAAAAAAACCCTATTTATAGACTACATGGATGCCCCAAATTAGTTCCCAAAGTAGAAGAATTTGAACAAGTTTTCCTTCTTCTAATTTGAGTACAATTGAAATGTCGTCTTCCACTGACTCCCGGTCTCATGCGAATCTGATGATATCTACTTCGGAGATTAATTTTTGAGAAGATATTTAATCCCCTGAGTTCATCTAACATATCATCCAACTGGGGTATGGGATGCCGGTATTTGATAGTGATTTTGTTGACTACCCAAAAATTCATATACATTTTCCAAGTACCATCCTTCTTAGGAACAAGAATTACCGGAATAGCACAAGGATTAAGGCTTTTTTTGACTAAGCCCTTTTCTAAAAGTTCTTCCACTTCTTTTTGGATCTCTTTAGTCTCGGTTGGATTACTTCTATATGCAGGCCGGTTCAAAATTTGAGACTCCAAAATGAAGTCAATTTGGTGCTCAATTCCTCTTAATGGAGGCTATCCATTCAACATCTCCTTGGGAAATAAAACTGCATATTCCTGCAAAAGATAAGAGATGATACTAGACAAATTGCTAGTATCTTGGTTAGCATGTAATAGCAAACTAGTGTTGACAGGTACACTAAACTGCGTCCCTCATCAACTCCCTTTAAACACTTATTAGGCGTAGTTAACATACATATATTAGTAATTGCAACTGCTTTTTGTTGTTATTCTCCCCACTTCCTTGACCTTCCTTAAGTATCTTGGTCTTTTCCCTAAGCTTTTTCATCACTCGATAATCCTCACTTACTTGATAAGAAGTTAAAGGAACAAGTACATGTTTTCTACCCTCAAAAGTGAAAGACTACTTATTAGTTTGCCCTTGGTGAGTAACATCTCTATCAAACTGCCAAGGCCTTTCAAGTAACAAATGACAAGCTAATATTGTTACTATATCAAACAAAAGTTCATCCTTATACTTACCAATGCTAAATTCAAGACCTAATTGTTTTAAGACCTCCATCTCACCACTATCATTAAGCCATTATAGTTTGTAAGAACTAGGATATTTAAGTGTAGGTAGCTGTAAGTGTTCAACTAAAGATTGACTTACTACATTAGTGCAACTCCCACTATCTATTATTAATGAACATATCTCATTTTTAATCTTGCACCTAGTATGAAATAAGTTCTCTCTTTGATCTAATTCTTCCTTTGTTACAACCCCCATTAAACGCCTAACTAAACATGATAAGTTTTTTTTCTCGGGTACAGACTCATATTCCTTAATACTTAAAAGACCTAGACTTCTCATTAGTAACCCACAAAAAGGACTTACTGACTCTCTATACTCCTCACTACCCAACTCTTTTCTTCCCCATCTCCCTCACTTCCCTCCTCATTATATTCATCTTCACTTTTAGTTAGATAGCCTTCTCGATAAGCCACAATTGTCCTCTGATTGGGACACTCACTAGCTATGTACCCTCGATCTTGACACCTAAAACTTAAATAGTAGAGGGTCTAGGGGTATGAGTTTTATAATATGTACCTAGCTGCGACTTGTGTTCAATTTTGGGTTTGGAATTTCCTTTATTATCTCCTTTGCCAATTACCCCTTTTGCTTCATTTTTGGGTTTGTTTTGATTTGAGGAAGATTTTTACCTTTCGCTGCCCTTATTCCAAGAAGTAGTAGTGTTCTTGCCTTTGAAATCCCTTTCTTCCTGCAAATCTTCCTCAACTTTGTTGGCATCATGAAAAGCTTCATGTAGAGTGTCATAATATTTAAGTGTCATAGGCTTTGATATATCATTTCGCAACCCATGAGTAAAACCAATTACGGTGTGTTGCATGGGCTCCTCTAACTTAGCTTTTATCCTCAAGCTTTCGAACTCATCATAATACTCCTCAAGTCTTTTAGAACCTTGCCAAAGTGCATACACCCTTTTAAGCATATTCATGATAATTAAGTGGTATATACCTTGCTTTCATGAGCTCAATCAATTCTGTCCATGTAGGTAACATGCAATTGTATTGAGCAGCCCATAATCTTCTTTGTGATTCCCACCAAGTAGATGCATACCCCTCAAAGTTGAGTAATGGCATACTCGATCTTCATTGCTTCTGATACATTTTGTGTGAGGAAAATCCGCTCTATTTGTAACCTCCAAGCAATAAAATCTTTTGGATCACTGTCCCTCTTAAAAATAGGTAATGTAAGCTTTATTGTATTGATCCCCCTCTCTCCAAGTGCACTTCCCTCCTTCCACCATTTGGCTCCTCTTAATCTCCGATCCTATCTATTCTACCCAAATTTCCTTCTTTTCTAACTCCTAGAGCATGATTCTGCCCATGAACATCTACCCTTCCTCTCCTCCCTATTTCTCCATATTCATGACGATCATCATAGAGGTCATCTCCCGAAAATGTACCATAACCGTACCTTTCACTCGGATAGTCATATGTGGTGTTATTATAGCTAGCATTGGGTTGGTATATATTTAGGGTATTTTACAGTAGGTTAGCTATTTATAGGTTAGGAAGATGTGGTACATGTGGATTTATTTGTGGTGGAACTTTTGAGTTTGGTTATGAGGATGTGGGTTTCCTGCTCTTAGGGGTTGAGAAGGATTTTATTGGAATTAGGTGGATATTTGAATGGGAGCTTTACCTTGTCGTTTATTCACCTCCCTTAATTGATATGGAGTGATGGTAAGGGATGTTTCAATATTTTTACCTTGATCCTCATGATGAACAGTGTGAGAGGAATCTCCTCTATTTATATTACCTTCCCTTATCCCCTGTTCAATATTCCTAACTCGCCCTCACAAATCAACCATCCCTACCTTGGATATGTTCTCATTGATTTGTTGTAATTGTCGGATAAGGAACTTCACTGACTCTCCCCTTCTTGAGTGGTTTCTAAGGGTTGAGTCATGGCTGTCTACAAAACAAACACACAAAGTTGGTAAATATACCTCACATTCACTCTTTATGTGGCTCGCACCTCACCCCTAAGGCTTATTTCAAAAGTTATTTCCAAACTCACTTTAATCAACTTAACTCAAGGTCTTTGAGTTTGAGGTAGAATGGATTTTTGTGACTTCGAACATCCGGACAATTAAAAGAGCAAACGGACTTGAGCAAAAAATTAACAACAAATATGTAAAGAAAATAAAAGCACAAAACAAAAGTACGAAAAAACAAACACTAAAACTAGATAACAACTAAGTAGATCAATTACTAGTTGAGAACTAGTTGTTTAAAACAATGAGAATGGAATTAGACTAAATAATTGAAACAAACAAATAGAAAGTGGTTGGTGTTAAAAAAGAGAAATAACAAGTGTTAAAGATTGTTCTAGAAGGTTTAGATTGACAAATATTGAGTAAGAATAGGTGAAGCTTCCCCCCCCCCCCCAGTTCTATAAGTTCTAAAAATTGATCAAATTTAAATATAAGAAGGAGTAACTTCTCCTCCCCTCCCCCCTTCTTTGTTCTAGAAGTTGACAAAATTTTTAGTGACTTGGTGAAAAATTAATAGAAGATCTAGAAGTTGACCAACTTGTGGTGACTTGGGGACAAAGTAGTAAATGATCTAGAAGGGTAAGAGTTTCCCAAATTTGAGAATCTTGAAGACAAATTAATAGGTAATTTCGTGCCCCCCTTGTTCTAGAAGGGCTGGCCAAAATTAGAAATGATTTTGTCTATGTAACCCAAATTGAGTACAACTAGATCTATGCTTTTTGGACTTTTTTTTACCCTATATATAGGCCATTTTAACACTTTTTTTCTTCACTTACTACCATCTTTTAGATTAAACAACACCTTTTATCATCTTCTTCTTCAACAATGTTTGAATCTCCTCAAGAACACCAAGAATATTCAAAAATTTTCCAATTTTTGAGTATGATCAAATAACCTCTAAATCACCCTAAATTTATCCACATACTTGTTTTGATATGGGTAACAATATTCAACAAGATAGATCACGATTTTTTTTAATTTATGAACCAAGGATTGTAATGAATTACTAGCCAAAACTCTGATACCAAATAATGAGATTTGGGTTACAAATTACAACACAAAATTGGGGGAGAAATTAATAAAACAAAAAAGATAGGCAAAAACTTAAACGGTTTGCCGGTTTATAGGCAAGAATGGACTTTATACCCTCACCTCCCGATTGAACCAAGAAAAACAAAAAAGAAACCAATCAAATAATCAAGACAAACGTGAATCCTCAAATGATATACCTTTGATTAAATTGAAATTAAAAGTTAAAGTAGCAACTAAAGGAATCCACTACTAATCACTCAACTAGGCTATGAACTATGAACTAAATTAACTAAACGATAATCAGCCAATGTCTCTCAATTATTTTTATCAATTTTGTCTAAGTAAAATTGAAAGACCCCCCACCCCCAATTTATAGAGTACATAGCCGCCCCGAACTAGTCCCCAAATTAGTATAATTTGGACAAGTTTTTCTTCATCTAATTTAAGTACAATTGGAATAAGTCAAAAAGCTTACAGGCTGCCTTCTTAAAGCTTCTTTAACCACCCCATGTCTCTTTAATCGAGTTAAGTTTGTTCTTCTTAATTGACTTGAATTGGGTCAACCTCCCTTGGGCTTGAATTTTCCATCAGACAAATATTTGGGACAGTTCTAGCTTCCAATTAGGCTGCTGGTTGGAAGCTTATTTGTAGTCCTTCTTGGGCTTGAATAATGGGTATTTTTCAAGTCCAATTGTTGTACACTGTCCCTTCGGGTTTGTGTAATGTCCCCCATGAAACCCACTTCTTCATCATAGCTTGAAAATCCTTCAATTCCTTAGCTTGACTTTTTTTGAAGGGTCTTGACGCTTGAGTGCCTTCCATGCTCGTATCATGCAATATCTTCAAACGAGATAAAATCACACCAAAAGATCCTAGACCTGAACCAAGGTTCTTCCTGGACTAAAATCAATATTCTAAATCAAAAGAAACTGTCAAAATTTGATTTCAATCTCTTCATGAAGGAATGTTGACTAAAGTCAAGGAATACTTAAATTTAACCCTAAAATAGGGAAAATGAGATAACTCTCAAAAGAACCTCCAGGGAACCAAAAATATCAGTCCCTGTAGGTTATAAATAGCGTTGGGTAGCTATCAAAATGCTCTAAAATATAAGAAAACACACAAATACAGAAATGACCATAATGTCATTATATTATCCACCACTAAAAAGGGACTTTCATCCTCAAAATTCAAAAATAAGGATAAATAAGAAGGCACCTAAAGGCTTGAACAACCACAGATACTGTGGCCACGTCTCACTCTCGACCTTTTAGGTGGCCTCCTCGATCGGGTGGTGTCTCTGTTGAACCTTAACCACACGTATATCATAGACATAAGCCTCCTAAAGTCCTCGGATCAAATAATGATCATCTCCTTAACAAATGACATACTCTCATCAAGATGCACTGAATCCCAACAATCCACATGTTACTCATCTAGAATAGAACGTTATAGCATCAAAACATGAAAAAATAGGAGGCAGGGATAACCGATAGGCAACATCACCAACCCTCTCTAACATCTCAAACAGCCTAATATACCGGGGTAAGATTGCCCTGCCTACCGAATCTCATCACACCACACATAAAAGATACCCGTAAGAACACCTTATCACCAATATTAAACTCTAAAACACAAAGCTTACAATCCGCGTAGCTCTTCTGCCTACTCTGTGCTACCCTTAGTCTGTCCTGTCTAATATGAAACCTATCAACAGAACCCCAAAGAAAATATATACCCTCACCTTGGCCTCAAAACTATAAAACCACCCTATAAGAGATATGCACCCTCTACCATATAATGACTCAAACGGTGCTATATAAATGCTAGAGTATTAGCTATTATTCTATGCAAACTCTGCCAAAGCCACATGGTAATACCAAGAACCTCCAAAATTAAGTACACGGGCCTTGAACATGTCCTCTAAGACCTGAATAGTCCTCTCAATTTGGAAATTAGTCTGAGGATGGAATGTTGTATTGAGATGGACCTTTATACCCTTTTCCCACTGAATAGTCCTCTATAACTTGGATGTAAACTGAGTTCCACGATTTGATATCGTAGATACTGAAACCCCATGTAACAGAACCACCTCTAGAAGGTATATCTGAGCTAACCTCCTTGTATTATAGGATAAATGGACCAGAATAAAGTATGCATACTTGGTCAGTCTATCCATAATAACCCAAATGAAGTCATGGCCTTAGGAAGTGTGTGAAGACCTAGATATAAAGTCCATAGTCACATTCTTTCACTTCTATATAATAAAATAGGGAGTCTCTGCATCAAACCACTCAGTCTCTAGTACTTAAACTTTGTTTGCTGACAGTTCAAACACTAAGAAACGAACTCTTCAAAATATTCCTCTTCATCCACTTCACCAATACAACTATCTCAGTCACGTTATATCTTAGTTTTGCCTAAGTGAACTGAATATTTAGAGTTGTGAGCCTCACACAGAATCAACTGAACTAAACTACCGACCCTCAACATACATATACCCATTATACTGCAAACCCCATCTAAATAAATAGTGACTTTTCTGGCTTCACCACGCAATACCTGATCACGAAAAGTACTCAATTATTAATCCTCGAACTAACACTATTAAATCTGATAAAGTAATGAAGAATAGGACTCAACACGGCCAATACTATCCTAGAGTCTAATAACCAACCTAATCAACTAGTTAGCTAAAGATTGAAGGTCTAAGTCCAATGGTCTCTCTCAAACTGATAATGAAGACAAACTACCCATACTAATTGCTTGTCGGCTCAAGGAATTCGCTACCAGAATTGCCTTGCCCAGATGGTATAAAATATTGAGATTGTTTTACTTTAATAGATCAATCCATCTATGCTATCTCGAGTTGAGATCTCGTTGGCTCACTATATATTGAAGAATATGGTTGTAAAAAAAAGATGTCGGTAGTGCCTCCAAATCATAAGTGTGAAAAACTACTGCAGCCAACTCCAAATTGTGAGCAAGTTAGTTGCTCTCCTGATCCTTCAACTACCTCGAAGCATACAACCAACCTAGCTACATTAATGCACACCTCAAACCAAAACTGAGTACATCATAGTAAATTAAAAAGCTCTTGCCCACTATCGGAAACTTCAAGACTGGAGTTGAGGTCAGTAAGGCCTTAAGCTTGAGAAAACTCATTTCACACTCCTCTAACACTAAAAAGGAACATTCTTCATAATTAAAACCCTTTAATAAAGCATCTGTTGTACCCTGCTAACCCAATAAAGCTATGGACCTTAGAAGAAGAAGTCAATTTGGGTCAATCACAAACTGCCCGAATCTTTGATGGTTCCACCATAATCTCATCCAAAAACACCACGTGTCCTAGGAATTCTATAGACTCCAACCAAAAGTTGCACTTTGACAACTTGGTATCAAAGCCTAGGTTGCTCACTAGTGTCGTTGTTACAGAGACAATGTCTAGTAGAGTCTGGTAAATCGGTGGAGACGTTCATGTCCTATTTTTAGGAGGCTATGGTGGCATCTTAGGAACATGAATCCCTTTTTGGATCCTATATCATACTTGTATCCTAGATGGTTTCCTAGAAATATTATTTGTTTGCCTTCATTCTCAATGGAATACATGAAGTCTTTATCTTTAGGCGATGGAGAGCCTTCCGCTCTAGCACAGGTTCATACTACAACACCCATGTGGATTATAACACTGGTTGAAATTTCATTTCTGTATTTGTTTGTTTTCTTGTATTCTAGAGCATTCTAGTAGCCGAATCAACCATGATATCCTTCTTGGACACTACATATCCAAGAATATCAGTAAACTAAGCCAAAAATCGTACTTCAAAAACATGGTATAGAAGCTCTCCTCTCTCAACCTCTAAAGTAAAACCCTCAAATATCAAACATGACCCACCTGACTCTTAGAATACACCAAGATGTCATCATGAACACCATCATAAAGGAATAAAAATAAGTCTGAGACACTCCATTCACTAGATTCATGAATTCCATCAAGGAATTAATCAACCCAAAGGACATAACTAGGAACTCATAATGACCATACCGGGTTCTAAAAGCCATCTTAGGGACGTTTGATGCCCTAATCTTAAACTAATGATAACCAGATCAAAAATTAATCTTAAGGAACACGACTGCACTTTGTATGTTATAAAATAAATCATTAATGCATGAAAGAGGATACTTTTTCTCGATAGTTACCTTATTCAACTGCTAATAGTTGATACACATCCTTACAAAACCATCTTTTTCTTCATGGATAACATTAGAGCACCGTAAGGAGACACATTAGGCTGAATGAAACCTTTATTTAGAAAATCTTATAAATAATCCTTCAACTCCACCAAATCCATCTGTTAAGGAAGAATAGAAATGGGCTTGGTGCCCGGATCCAAGTCAAGGCCAAAGTCAATATCTCTATCCAGAAGAACACCAAAAATATTGATAAAAAAAACATTAGGTAACTCAAAAGAACAAAGGACTGACTCTAAGGAAGGAGAATCAATGCTAGTATCCTGAATAACATCCAAGTAAGAGATACACCCTCTTCCAGATTATTACTGAGATGAAGGAAGCAAATCACCCAAATTGTATGGGAACCTCTTAAACCTTCCCCAAATTTTCAAAATACCAACATCACTAAAGTAATAGTCTTGGCATGAAAATATAAAACTACATGATAGGGGGAAAACAGTCCATACCCAATATAACATCAATGTCTAACATGTCTAATATAATCAAGTTTATCCAAGTATTGTATCCCACCAAAAAAATAACACAAGATAGGTACATCCTATCCATTGCTAAGAAATCACCCAAGGGAGTATAAACAAGAACAGGTACAAGTATTAAATCATATATCAAATCAAATCAAAGTAATAATACACATAAGGAAACATAAATCTGGGATTAAATAACATAGAATTAGTTCGATGGCACATCGGGATAGTGATAACTACATTGGATGCCTCTAACTCAAGTTTACCAGGAAAAGCATAATACTAACTATACTAATACCAAATAGAGTAACTCTTATACCACCTCCTTTATATGTCGATTGAGCACCTATACTAGTCTGTGTACCATCCTGACCTTTAGCTAGAGGTGTTGCTTCTCTTGATAAAGTCTAATAAGTCTTTGATGGGCCTTTTATTAGGATTATGGTCAATCTATCCAAAAGTGATTGGGGTCACCATAACTATAGCAAGATTGAGGGACCATAATCTATTGAGATGCCAACAACGGTGCCAATAACTTATTGTTTCTAAGAACATACACAAGTGTTCGTGATCTTATCAAGTAATATAGTGTCTCTTTTCAGAGCAAGATTGTCGTACCTACATAGACTTGTCGTTTAAATATTCACTAGACTAAACTAGTTCTTATTTATTTATTTATTTATGTGATGGATATAACGATTGGTGAATTTTAAGTAAAAACTAAGTATCAATAAAACTAATGTACAAACTTGGGGTACAAAGTGAATTCTAGGGTCAATACATACTTACAATCATGCATATATATTGTTTCTAGCCGACTAAGTTATCTATAATGGTTGTTGATTTAGGAGATTAAATATATGACTATGGTCTTCCAAGGCTATAATTACCTATTCTCATAAAATTCTATGTTTATGTTCCCATGATCAATAATTAACATGTAAATGAATTTGCTTCTCCGTCTTTGTAATCTAGTAAGACATTTTAGGTATATTCCTATCATAGCTGCAAATCAAGTCTTTATTTGTTTAAAGAGAAGATACTACCATTTATGTTATTCATTATAACTCATTTATTCCTTTTCCAAGTTCACAACAAGGATATAGTTTTACTTTAATGGTAGCTAATCACTAAAATAGTAAGTGCAAAAAGTAAGAACAATCAAACACGTGATAAATAACAAACCAACTTATGAATATACTATGAAACCATGTTCGTAGATTTAACTCTAGAAAAAGGATATATTAGTACCCATAATTTCACTTGAAATCATAATAAAACAAGTAAACAAGTAAAATTAAGACATAGAATTACAAAACAAGAACCCTAGCATCAGCCTCCTTGAATGTGTTTTTTCTCCCAAGCTTGTGTTGTTTGTGTTGGGAATTTGTGTGTTGGATTCCATAACATGTTATCATCAAAAAATTATGTAAAACTATGCTCTATTGAAGCTTATATAGGCCTTAAAATCGTTCCTTACAAGTCCCATAGGTATTAGGATCAAGTTTCCTAAGTTTTCCACTAAAAATAGGATTAGAAGAGGAAAAATTTACTTCGGGAAGGCTTAGGCGCGTCGCGCCTCTCCATGTACCTACCCTGATGATTTTTAACTCCCTATAGTTTTACTTGGGTGCACCTCTCCACCCATAATTCCACCTTCCCTGGTGTGCAAAATATTGGACTTGCAACTTGCTTGGGCCTCTTTTAATTCTTATACTTCGTGCTTGCTCGAGATCACTTCCAAAGCTTCTACCAAGCTTGATTATTGACTTATTTATCAAAATATATCAATTAATATTGAAAATATACTCCAAATCAGTCATAAGAACTCAAAAATCATCCACAACACGCCAAACACGATCAAACTACACCAAACTAGCATAGGCTAAGCTAGTCTTCTAGTCTTGAGTTTTCGTTGTTGTGCTTTATGTTGAGATTGAATATTGATCACAAAATATCCTTATATCATAAAAAAATTAAAATATGTGATAAAAAAGGCTGCATTCATCATCATTAAGTCCCCACAAGCAAATCTCTATAGCTCGGAGGCAAACCAACACAAGCTTAGCTAGTCTTAACTAGTTAAGCTTATGTAGTTCAGTACTTCTTCCATTCACCTTGGTGGATTGTGTACATAATTATATAGCCTCAAAATCATTCCTAAAATCATACTACAAGATATAACAACAAATATTAGTACATTCAATACATAAAATTGAAATGAAGTACACTAGAAAAAGCGTAAACTAGGCTGATTGAAATAATTATCCCGTCTAAGCTTTTTTTTCTATTTTAGAAATTATTTTGGACCAAATGAGACTTAAACATTATAACCAGGACAGTTAACATATAACTATAACATTATTATCATTTAATCTCACAAACACATCAAGTTATTCTCAAAACTATGCTAAAAGGTACATAGATAATACTCTCAGGTGTATAAATATGCCTTAGATCACTAACCCACACTTCAAGTGTTGTTCGTCCTTGAAAAAATTATTAAAATCATCAAAATCAAGATAAGACACTAAAATCACTAATTGAAAAAAAAAACTCAAGCTATAACTATAATTAATATCCTAGGTGGCAAGAATACAACAAGCATAATGCATAATCACTCAAGAACACGTGAATGAATACTAAAAACCTCCTAACCTCAAGAATTGACTCTTAAACTTAGAAAAACTCTTGCATATTACTCAATCAAGACATCACATAGAACACCTATCTTTCATCAAACATGTGCCCTCACCATAAGAGAGTTACCCATACCACTCAAAATTATACAATTAAGCACATGAATGGGTATAAGAATCAAGTTTCACACACTCTCACAAAGAAGTCACAGGGTACATATGATGAATCATAGGCTTCCCTTAGTGTAATATACTACTAATTTAAGAATGTCAAAGTTTAAGATCAAATAGGACTTTAAGGGTTGTCATGTAGGTTAGGGGATGGGTAGAAACTATTTGGATAAAAAACAATGACTAATATTCTCAAGGTCTTTAATACATAACTTTTTCAAGAAGGATTTTCTTCAAACACATATTTTACACTATTTTTATCCCCTTTAACTCACTTTGTTTTTCTCTCTATTTTTAAGAAAGTTTATACATAACAATAAGGAGTATTCTCATTCAACACATGATTCAATTTTCAATAAACTTTATCTTTTTCTTACTCCCTACCTAACACACAACATTTACACCCATAATCATACTTTGAGGGCTCCAAATTTACTCATTCCTTTATTCAATTTTCACAATCCTTTTTCACTTTTATTTTTCAACTAAAGTACTTAGGAGTTGGGATAGAATCAAGGTCTATGAAAGAAAAGGAATAGCCTACATATGAGTCTACCAAAGAATAGGCTAAAGGCTCAATAGAGCTAGATAAGATCATACAGCAAAGGTAGACAAAAAGAAGGACAAAACAAGAAGAAGGACAAAACAAGGCTATATAAGAAGGTTTATATCATCTCCTAAACTTACATTCTTCATTTCACTTTGCAAACATACTGGGCAAGTTCTTGACATCATCATGCAACAAGGAATACACAAAAGCCTTACACATACATGGCACATACAACTCAAGAAGGTTCACCGCCGACTCTCAACCAAGTAATTGGAAGAATTCAAAATCAAGCTAAAACATACCAGAGTCAAATAAATTAGTCTAAGTGTCTTAAAAGTAGTCATTCAAACTAAATTTAAAGTTGTTTTACATTTTAAAAAAATTTCACTCATTGGTAAATCATAGCCTAACAAGAGCACTAGTCAACAATTATTGAAAAAGGGTTCAATTTTATTAATCCTAATGACTAATTTTCCCTCCTCAATACGATCTTCATCCATCCATATTTTGGAAAACTCCCTAATCTTATAACTAAAAACTTACTCCCAAATATCAAAAGAAAAAAAGGGATATCGGTTCAAAGTGTACCCCCTCGAAAAAGAACTAAAAAGAAAAACCAAGGGGCAGATGAAGTGTGATTGTACCTAAATATCAAAAAAAAAAAACTAAAACTACTAAAAGAAAATATTTTTTTATTTTTCAAAGTTTTTGACAAAACCAAATAATCCGATAGTGCACTTTACTCTAAAAAATAATTAGGAAGGAATCCCCACCACACTTAACATCATACTTTGTCCCCAAAGTATAAATTTTAAGAACAAGGTTGGAAATACTCCCTGAGGCCTCGTCTAGCTAGCAGCGTGTCAATTTCTTTATTTTTCAACAAGAAGGTCAAGAGGACCCTACACTTATCCTTTTTCATGCTCCTTAGCTCAGATTCTGGGTACTTAGATTTTCCCAAACCTATATGAACCAAAAACACAAAAAAAAGTAATACTAAAAAACACAAACAAAAATAGAAACTACTTACTACATGTTGGTTTGCCTCCTAACTAGCGTCTGATTTAACGTCACGACCCATCAAATTTTTCCTCCACCTTAAGGATTTGAATTGCACCCCCCAACATTGCATCCATCTTTTTTCTTCGCTCATTGGGTGGTGGTAAAAGGAAGGAAGAACCAAAAATTGAATAGATCATGTGGGACTACTTGGGTCTTAAGTGAGGCATGCTATTTTATTGTGTGTTTGGTGCAAAATTTAGAATGTAGGATTCTTGTACCTTATCCTTACACACCTCTATTAGTTTAGAGGACTTGAAATACATGTCATTATCTAAAAATAATGTAGAAAAGTGATTTAAATGAAGCCCAATACGACCTACTTCTAAACTTACACTTGCTGCTACATGCTCACTTTTAAGCTCCTCCTTCATATCAAACTCATTAATAGAATGCTAATAGAAAGGTTGAATTCTTGTTCCTTCTCCCCCAGCTGGCTAGTATCCCTAACTATATGTGATTGTACCTTAAATATCTCAACCTTTTTACCCACTAGGCTTATTTGAGCCAAATTGCTCTAACTCTGAAAAAAGCGCATCTATCCCCTATTTTAGTTGGGGTGCCTCAATTTTGAGATCATAAAGGAGACATATGAAATTTAAGCTGTTGTGCTTAATCCAATAGGCAGTTATGGCTAAATGCCTGCTTCATTCCATCTTTTTTCTAATAGTGCCTCATCCTCTTCTTCTAGCACAGATCTCTTTTGAGAACTGGATAGGAGTGTAACTTGTTGATCAACATAAATTTCATCTTTAGCCTATAGCAATGTGCGTGTGGAACCCAGTTTCTCTGCGACTTCCCTATATTCTTTTAGTTGGTCCTCCAATTGTTCTTGTTTCTCCATAATTTTCTTTAGCATATCCATAAGGCTAGCCTCATGGTTTGCCTTATTATCTCTATTACCATAGCCAGTATCACAAAAAAACATACTGTTGATAATAGGGATTCAAGGGAAGGGCGTAGAACATGATATAAAGGTCAGGACTATCAATAAAAATGTCCATCTTCACTACCACATATATAAAAAATATTATGTTCAAAAGAGTGGCTCAGGTGCTCACAACCCTCTATCTTGAACATCATAACATTTACAATTCAAGTGTGGTCCTCCACAAAAACAACAAGAATCATCACCATTCGACCACCATCTATCCAGGATGACATATCAAGAAGAGTGAAAAAAGATAAAGAAATAAAAAAACTTTGTACACAAATAAAATATGTATAACCTAAAAAATAAAAATAAAAAATCTAATCTAAATAAACAAATAACATCGAAGTCCCCGGTAATGGCGCCAAAAACTTATTGCGTCCAAGCACACTTATAAGTGTACGTGGTCTTAGAAAGTAATATAGTAACTCTTTTCAGATTCGGGTTGTCTTACCCATAGGGACATGTCATTTAAATGTTCATGAGACTGTGGAGTATGATGACATGGTTAATTTTAAGTAAAACTAAGCATAAATAAAAATAAGATACAAACTCGGGGTACAACCAATTAGCAAGGAGGATTCTAGGGTCAAGGCATACTCCTAATTGTTTCTAGCCGATTAAGTTATCTATCGTGGTTGTTAATTTACGTGTTTAACTATATGATTTGGTCTTCCAAGTCTATAATCACCTATTCACTTGAAATTCTACATCTATGTTCTATGATCAAGAATTAACATGCAAATGAATTTACTTTTCCTATTTTGTAATCTAGTAGGGCGTTCTAGGTATATTCCCACCCTGGCTACAAATCAAGTCTTTATTTGTTTAAAGAGAAGATCCTACCACTTACGTTCTTCATTCTAACTCATTGATTCCTTTTACAAGTTCACAACAATAATATAGGTTTACTTTAATAGTAGCTAATCACTAAAGTAGTAAGTGCAAGAATGTAAGAACAACCGAATATGTGATAAATAACAAACCAACTATTGAATATATTACGCAATCATGTTCCTAGACTTAATCCTAGAAAAGTGTATATTATTCACTCATAGTATCGCTTGAAATAATAAGACAATATTAAAAGTAGAAATTAAGAGAGGCAGAATTACAAAAAAAGAACCCTAGTTTTAGCCTCCTCGGATATGTTTTTTCTCCCAAGCTTGTGTTGGGAATTTGTGTGTTGTGATTACCCTAGTGTTATCCTACAAAAAATATATAAAAATTATGTTCAATTTCATATTATATATTCCTTAAAATCATGCCCCACAATTCCCATAGGTGTTAGGATAAAGTTCCCTAAGTTTTCACTCAAAATAAGACTAGAAGAGCAAAAATTTACTTTGGGATAGCTTAGGCGCGTCGCGCCTATCAATTTGCCTATCCTGATGATTTTTAACTATACGTATTCTTATTTGGGCGTGCCTTTCCACCCATAGATCCACCTTCTCAGGTGTGGAATATATTGCACTTGCAACTCACTTGAACCTTCTTTAATTCTCATACTTTGTACTATCTCGAAATCACTTCCAAAGCTTATAGAAGGCTTTATTCTTGACTTATTTATCAAAATATATCAATTAACAATGAAAAAGGACTCCAAAACAGTTATAATCCCTCCACAATCAGCCACAACATTCAAAACACAATCAAACTATGCCAAACTATCATAGGCTAAGCTAGTCTTCATGTCTTGAGTTTTCGTTGATGTTTTGTTTTATGTTGAGATTAAAATTGATTCCATAATCTTAATATATCATACTAAGATGAAAATAGTTCATAAACAAGGCTCCATTCCTCACCATTAAGTCCCCACAATAGCTCGAAGACAAATAACCACAAACTTAGCTAGTCTTAACTAGTTGAGCGTATGTAGTTCACTCTTCTTACATTGACCTTGGTGATTGTGTACATAATTATGTAGCCTAAAAATCATTACCAAAAGAATCCTAAAAGATCTCATAGGAAATATTAGGCCATTCAATACAGAAAACTCAAATGAAGTACATTAGAACAAGCCTAAACTAGCTCGATTGGAATTGTTTCCCGTCTAAGTTTTGTTTTTCTATTTTGGAAAATTTTTTGGACCAAATGAGACTTACAGATTATAAAACTAAAACTTAACATATAATTACAACATTATTATTATTTAAGCTCACAAACACATCAAGTTATCCTCAAAACTAAGCTAAAAGGTACATAGATAATGATCTTAGGTGTATAAATACACCTTAGATCAATAAACCTAAAGCATCTATAGGGTCAACACATCCTACGACCCTATGAGAATAAACCTTACTTGAAGACCTCTATGGATAAATTTGAGAACCCTATCCAAATGACCACTGATAATGACTATGGGCACCCTATTTCGAAGACTACTGAGAATATCCATGTGAAGAACCTTTCCCCAAATAGTCAACCTTTAAAGTGCATGAATCAGTGCACAATGGTGAGGGTAGGAAATCCTTCTAAAATAACACTACCTCCTGACAAGGTATCAAAAATCCGACTATAGGTACTGGACCTCTTGTCCATCAGATCCTCAAACTTCTCTCTTCCATTAACCCTGCCTCCTTTACAGCCTCAACCATCTCCCAAAGAAGCTTCCTGATCTCTTTAAAAACTATAAAATGGATGGAATAGGTCAATCATCTCACAAACCTGCAAATCCTCTAAATTTAATCTTGAAAGATTACTAAGGTATGCCTAGACAAGGCATAGAAACGGTTCTTGTAATCTGCCACAATAATAACCTCCTGTCTCAACTTCTCAAACCAGTGTCTACACTCCTCCTTTAAACTTTATGAAACAAATCTATCATAAAATGTTTGGGAAAACACCTCCCAAATCACTATAAAATATCCTGCATGCCTAGTAATAATACAAGAATGTCACCACTCATTGGTGGGACCAATCATCTGAATGGTAGTATAGAAAGTCCATACATTTGAGAAAAATCCACACTCTCCAAAAACTCATGGAAAGTAAATAAAAACTCATGAACATCTTCATTCTTTGCACCCTGAAACTAAGGAGGATCCATCCTTTTGAACTTCTCATACCGATACTATTCCTCATCTAACAAGACTAGTCCTGGCATGCCAGGGGCTTCAACACCCAGTTAAGCCACACCAATAAATCTATGAATAACTAGTGGCTAACTAACTAAACTCCAAACAATTATAACCTACTTTTGGCTCAAGGTGTGGGCCGCGCCCTAGTCTAAGAATCCTGTGGAGTGCTTATCCTACCTCCTGTAATGACCCTCATGGTCATTTATAATAAATACGTAATGTTTTACATCGTAGAGCGTTTCAGCAGTTGCCCCAAGTCATATATGACTTGCTGGGACTGATAGTACGGATCCCTAGCAGCTCAGTCGAGAAATATCTCAAAATTCCTGTTTTAGAGCT
>JBDJHY010223933.1:0-11152 GCA_039654485.1 Withania somnifera | reverse complement strand
TTTATAGGAGCTTTAAAATATTACAAAAGACGGGTTTATTCTTCATTAAACACTTGAATATTTTCCAAATTAGACCCCACGAAAGGTCCCACAATTCCTGGGCCCCTTCCAGGAGTCGTGATCCATCCCATTGCTAGGACAAAATGCACCGAAGGGGAACAAGTTAACCCATAAATAATAGGCCTCCTCCAATACCAATGGTCTAAAACCCATGACTCCCTAGTAGAAAAATAGTCATAACTCTCTTTAACTCCGAATATACCCTTGAGATTCATTCAAAATCCCACAAACACGAACCATATACTCATATATACCATTTTTGATATTACAGAATCAATGAAATCATCAAAACTTGGATCTAAGGTCTCCTTGGCTCGATATCTCTTTAGGATCTAAAATAAGCTCAAAACATAACCTATCCCGTCTAACCACATAACTCTTCAATAAAACACTGAGATAAACATAACAGATCTAGCTAGACTAAAATAATAACCCTCCAAAGCTAATGAAATAGACGAAATTAGAATTCAAGTTCTCTAGACTCAAATAATGTGATGCATGTCTATTACCAATCTTGGTAGTGAAGACACATAGGACTAATCAATTCATGTACCTCTCATCACCTTGAAACCCTGGCAGAAACCTTGGTGGATCGATAAGAATTAGGCAACCCATTACCTCATACCACTGACAGAGAACCTCAGTGGACCAGCAAGAACTGGGTAATGTATCACATCATTATTATATTATTCTAAAACTTTGCACCAATACAATCATATCAATTATAGCAATACTGTGATTAGATATTGATCCTTGCTTTTATATCATAATCCTCTTTGTGTTTCATTTTCAATTCTATATCATCAGAATGTTGGGATTTAACACATCAACCCTTGTCTTTCTAATAATATTATCATGTGCTTCATAAACCATATTCCATGTCAATGATCAATAAGCATCAATGAATATCATATGAAAGTTATGAATAAGAGGCAATATCACTCAATAAATCAATAAGGCCACTTATGGTCACAATAATAAAGAGGAATCGTGTCAATTCAAGTAAAGACACTCAAGGACATAAAATCAAGTAGAGAGGTAATCAAATACAAATAACCATATTTGGGCATCTCAAGGCCACATAAATATCTCAACTCAATGGGAAAATCAATTAATCAATAAATTCATATCCATTTTTCCTTTATTTTAAACCTCATATGCTTGACTCTAGTATTTTGAGTGAATACTCATCAATTCACCTGCAAAGATACAACCTATTGGTCTCCATTACTCCCTATTTCAATAAAATAATATACAAGAACCTCAGAAACTTTGAAAGAGAGTCAAGAACCTCCAATTGTTTGAAAAGCGAAGAAAATAATCAAGTGTGGGACTTTCCTTCCCGTAGAGCCTCTGAATCCATGAAATATAGTCAAATATAAACTAAGCACGAGAAAATATGAACAATAATATCCATATTTCTATTTCTAAAATTGGGTCCAAACATCACCCCTAAAAAGTCAAAACTGACGCATAAGGTTAAATTTGAAATTTTCTTCAAAAATCATGTTATCCATATTTTTGAAATCTCAAATATGAAATTTTATCAAAACTGAGTAGCAATCGACCTTCAAAACTCAAAGTACCAAATCATAGTTTTTCCCAAAAATTCTCGAATTTACACTTTGAAATCCATAATTTTTTATGTTAAAAATCATTAAATAATCTATTGATAATAAAAAAGGGTTAAAGATTAAAAAGTTTACTAATTATTTGCCTCAAAATCTATATTTGCAAGTACCCCAATGTGAGCTCTCAAGTTCAAAATGGCGAAAAAGGCACTTAGTGATTTTAATTATGCAGACCACTGGTTATCACATACCTTTGCAATCGCGATCAGTTACCCACATGATCGTGAAGAGAAAGGAGTTAGCCCACTGGAGACTGAACTATGCAACTTCGTGAAGGGATAACACGATCGCAATGAACTAGTTATCAACTATACACAATCACAAAATAAATCATAATAGGAATTGGGAACTCCTCGGCCCGATATCCTCCAAGGACCAAAAAATTAGAAACTTTATAACTAAAATGCCCTCAGGACCTATAGAAAATTATTTGAACCTTATCCTAGGCCAAAAATGACCTTCTAAATCCAAAAAAATTGGCAGAGTTCAAATACAAGAGTCTGGTTATCAGATGTTGACCAAAGTTAGCCTTAAGATTCAACTTATCTCGTCTAATAACTAAAATCACCAAAAAAAAAAGCCTAAACTAGAAACGAAATTCCACATTCCAAAGATAATGGAACTAAAAAAAATTCCATTTGAGACTAAAAATGCCAAATGTTGACTAAAGTCAACTTTTTTCAACTGAAAGGCTTTCAAAACTAAAAAATTCTCAAATCGTACAACTTTTTGCTCAAGTTTCAAAACTAACTACATAAATTAATCAAATATAACCTATAGCAACGAACTATCAAGGAAGGTAAAAATAGTAATTCTTTAAGAACTGCCAAAAATAACCTTCAGATTCATGCATAGCCACTCTCAGATGAATGTAATACCTCATAAAAAAGCATTCTATACGATCAATCTAAGAAAATCATCCATCTTCATAACGCAAATCCGACCTCTAATCCTTAAGACACCTTCAATAACAAGGACTTCTTTTTTTTCATCATCTCTTAACACCTTATCTCGAATGATACATAATTTCTCATCTTTTAATTGGATTTTTTTGATTTATTCCACCAAATAAGATCAAGCCCCCACATGAGCAAGAACCCTACCATCATCATAAATCTACAATCGAACAATATGATTCGCTAAACTCTGTATATCTCTAGGAAACAATATCTCTTTTACAAAAGTAAAAGTAAGACTCCCCAAACTAATCGATTTCCTACTCAAAGAATTTGCCACCATATTTTTCTTACTAGGGTGATACAAAATGGTCATGTCATTGTCTTTCAACATCTCCAACCATATTCGTTGCCTCGAATTTGTATCCCTCTAGCTAAAAAATATACTGAGGACCCGTATGGTTAGTGAGTACCTCACAATGAACTCTATAATAATAATGTTGCCACAACTTCAAAAGAAATACTATCACTGCCAACTCCAAGTCATGAGTAGGATAATTCTTCTCATGAATCTTTAACTACCTAAAGGCATAATCTATCACCTTCCCTTTTTGCATCAACACTCTACCTAAGACAACTCTAGAAGCATCACATACAGAGTAAAGCCCTTACCTTCCACAAGTAAGGTCAAAATAGGAGCTGAAGTCAACAAAGTGTTGAGCTTTTGAAAGATCTCTTTATACTTATCAGAGAAATGAAAAGCCATATTTTACTTAGTCAATGGATCTATAATAGAAGAGAAGCCCTAAATAAATCTTCTATAATAACCCACCAAACCCATAAATCTATGAATCTCAATAGGGGAAGTAGGTAATCCAACCTTTAACTGCCTCTACTTAGACACTACATGTCCAAAAAAATATCACAGAACTTATCCAAAACTCACACTTTGAGAACTTAGCATACAACTTCTCCTCTCTCAATATCTAAAGAACGATCCTTAAATATTAAACATAGTTTTCCTCACTCCTAGAATACACTTATATGTTATTAATATATATAATCATGAAGAAATCAAGATATGGCTAACATAGCCCATTATTAGCTACATAACTGTCATCGAGGAATTAGTCAACCCAAAGGAAATGACCAAGCACTCGTAGTAACCATATTGAGTCATAAAGGACATATTAGGGATATTCGATGCCATAATCTTCAATTGATGGTAACTAGACCTCAAATCAATCTTAGAAAATACTGTGGCACCTTATAATTTGTCAAACAAATTATTGATACATGGGAGGGGGTACTTATTCCTGATGGTTACTGTGTGTAACTTCCAGTAGTCGATACACATCCTTATAGAATTGTCCTTCCTTAAACACAATATTAGAGCACCCCAAAAGGACACACTTGGCCAAATGAACTCTATACTCAATAACTCCTATAACTACTCCTTCAAGTCTTCCAACTCCACTTGAGTCATTTAATGATAAGTAATGTAAATGGCATAAGTGCCCAACTCAAAATCAATGCCAAATTCAATTCCTCTATTGGAGTAACACTAGGAAGATCATTAGGAAAGAGATCAAAAAATTTACAAGAAACTGAAACCGACTTTAAGGAACCAGTGTCAGCACTCGTATCACGAATAAAAGCTAAATAAGATAGACACTCCTTTTGAACTAACCTCTAAGCGTGAAGGATGAAATTCACTCAAGTATGATAAAAACCTCTATAACACCTCCACTCTACCTTTGGGATACCTAGTATCGCTAAGGTAACAGTCTTGGCAAGATAATCTAAGACTAAATGGTAGGGGGAAAGATAGTGTCATCCCTTGCAAAATTAATAATGTAGGATTAGTAAACCCGATCCACCATTGAGGAATCATTCACAGGAGAGAGGAATAAATAGGCACAGGAAATAAATCATGCATCAAGTTGAATCCAGAAGAAAAGTAGGTGGACATATAGAAATATGTCAGAATCGGACCAAAGAAAACAAAAAATAGGACAATCGCATAAGGGAATATTACCTTTGATAACTGCATTTGAGGAATCTACCTAGGGCCTACCATGAAATGAATAAAATTAGTCTCTAATACCATCATACTATGTGTCTTATCTACCACCTCATCTACTTATACACTAAGCACATCTACCACACTGAGAACCACCATAACCTCTAGCTGGAGGTGCCACTAATTAAGATGGAGTCTAAATATTCTTTTGTAGGCCCCTCTATCGAGACTATGGGAAATCTCTCTACAAGTAATTGGGATCACCACAAGTATAAAAAGATCGAGGGACCATAATCTGCTAAGAGGAACCTGATGCATATTTGTGGCCACCACATATTGAGTCTGGCCCCGATAACTCTGTCCTTAAGACAAATGAGAATACCTATGTTAATACCCTCTCCCTGAATAGTCTCCCCTTGAAGTCTGCAAAGATGCATGAACTAGTTCTCGGTGGGACAATGAAACCCCTCCTTGAGAAACCCTTATCTCCTAATAAGGCACTTGAAAATCGACAAAAAATATGGGACATCTTGTCCTTAAAATCCCCAAACTTCTCTCTCTCCACAACTCAGCCTCCTTGCAGCCGCAACCATATCTTAGAAAAAATCTCCCTATTGGGCTATTATGATCATAATTATAGGAATAAAGTAAGTTAATCCCATAAAAAACCTTTGGGTCCTCTCACCCTTATCTGGAATAATAGCCATAGCACGCCTAGACAAGGCATAAAAGTTAGTCTCACATTCTTCTAAAATAATACCCTCCTGACTCAAACACTCTAAGCGTTGTTTTCTTTCCTCCCTCACACTCCAAGGGACAGATATATCATAAAATCCTGGAAAAACATCTCCCATGTCACAAGTGAAGATCTCATGAGTCTAGAACTCACATATGAATGCCACCATTGTTTGGCTGGACAACGAATCTAGAGAGTAACATAACAAACCTTGTGTAACTCTACTAAACACACATTCCCAAGAAACTTATGGAAGGTAGACAAGAACTCGTTTTCATCCTCACTCTTTCCATCCTTAAATTGAGTTAGATCCATCTTTCTAAATTTCTCATAATGATGTTGTTCATCATTCGATAACACTTGGCCAATCACACCCGAGGCTCTAGCAGTCGATAAAGGGACTCTATCAACTCTATGGGCAACTGATAGTTGTCTCACATAACCATGTATTATTGGACCTGCTGATCTGGGGTCTAGGCCTCCACTCTAGCCAGTAAACCTTGGCGTATGCCAATCGCACCCCCATTTGATGTCATACTCTCAAGAAATCCCAATACCCTCAATAGTGTATCATAAAAAAGAAATGTGTTACATACTTAGGGGTACCTGCCCCTCATTAAGGCCCATCTCAAGCTCCAAGAAAGCTAATCTATCATGACTCTTAGCCGGTGTTGTACCCCAAGCTCTACCTCTGGCTCATACATTACCTCTCCCTCTGTTAAGGATCTCATCAAGTAGGTATGAATAGCCTCCTCTCTCACAGTTTCTCTAGTCATAATCATCTTCCAAAAGAATGAACAAAGACTCAATACCCAAATGGACATACCATGAAAGATAAGAATGAAAGGGAAAGTTTCCTAGAAATTTCTATAGCCTCTCAAAGACAAGTAATGGACATATCTATACTAATCCATAAGGCTTTACAAAACTTTTTCTTGTACATTGTGAACCCTATAAACCTAGAATTCTGATACCAATTGTTACGAGCAAAGAGAATCATGATGACGCTTTTTTTTCAACTGCAAAAGGCAAGCAATACTATAAATAAAACAATCAATGTAGAAGTAAACAAAGTAAATAAGAAGACAGAAGGTGCAATCCAAAAATCCAATTTACATAACCATCCAAGACCTGCAATCACTATGCATAAGTGATTAAAGAATAATAGATACAGAATATAAAGAAAACTGTACAAATCCTAAAACCATAATACAACTTGAATAGTGTAAAATGTATAAAGATAAGGAAATTCATGATCCTGCGAAAGGGATCAGAAAGCTACCTCACAGACTCTAAATTTGAACCTCAAACATGAATGGAAAGAATTGATCCAGGGGCTTTGGTTTTGTACCTACACAAAGTGCAGAAAACAAAGCAAGGGTGAGGACCAAAATAATAGGTACCTAGTAGTGTCCTCGATTACCTTAAGTATAAGTGATGACAAGAACCTCCTATTCTTTAACCAACCTTTAAAGTCACAACCTGTAGCAAATAATAAAAATGAAAAAATAGTATCAAATAACTCAAGCAAGTCAACAACACCAAAATCTCATATAATCTAAATCGAAGAATATAAATGATATTGAATCATCAAATATTCTAACCAACAATACAGAATCAAGTGAATCATATGTAATTTAATGGAATATTAGCCAATATGATGCATGTCTTTCTTAATGTACACACTAGCTTTCAAGACGTATATCCAGGATCGATAGGGCCTAACTAAGCCATGTCCTCCCATCACCTCATACCCTAGGCAGAAACCTCGGTGGGTTAACAATAAGTAAGAAACTCGTCACCTTTTACCCCAGTTAGTGGAAAATCTAACCTTTATTTAGGGTTCATCTGAAACCTCTTACAAGAAAAAATATATTATTTATATATGGTTAAAAAATATTTATTATGTAAATGTAATAGATTTAGAACCTCCTTCGGCTTCGTTTTTGTGTTCTCCTCATTAGATTTTGAATCCTCTTAGTGAATATCCTAGCTCTTCCACTGCCCCTAGAAGAAATGTTTCTGGTCCATCAAAAACTAGTCAATATATCATCTCATATCCATATTATATCAATCCAGTGCCACAGTATCCAAATTCAACTCATGATAATATCCATCTCATCCACAAATAATGAAACCAATATAACATAATAAGCAAGGATATATTATATAAATTAATACATGGCCCTCACATAAGCATCACAATAAATAAAGTATCATAACAAGGCCCTACACGAGCATCACAATATATTAAGTATCAAAACATGGCCCCACACGAGCATCTCAGCAAATAATATCATAATCAAACCCTCACACGAATATCTCATCAAATAATATCAAAATATGGAGATAAACCTCTCAGTAACTCAATAAAATAATCATATATAGGATCTAAGCCTAAATCTCATCTCAAACCAATAATAATAACATAATCGACCAAGTATCTCTTTCATTAGCAGCCTATTTCTAGTTTAGCCCATAACAAGTAGACTAATACCCATAAAAATGTTCCTCGTCTTATATATATGATCCCTTCATCAAACCTCATTACTCCCTCTATGATAAAAGATAAAAAAGGGTAGCACATAAGCCTAAACACTTAGATAAACAGTTATATAACCTCAACTTGTCTTTAAGTCGAAGTCAAACAAATCAAACCTGATTTTTTTCCTTTCCTTAGAACCTCTGAATAGTGATTAAATATGAATTACTCATGAGAGAACAAGATCAAAGATACCTATATTGTAACATTTTAAAAATGAGTTCAAAAAGTCAAACTCAAGTCTCAAGGATCTAAAATTTTCTCTCAAAAATATGTTACTCGTGATTTGGAGAATCCAACTATGAAATTTTATTGAAAAACAATAGAAATCGACCTTCACAAGCTAAAAGTACCACTTCAAAGTTTCACCAAATACTCCTTCGAAAAACAAAGATTTAAAGTTTAAATCATGAAACAATCAAATAATAATTTAGAAACTTTACCAAGGGTCTAATCTAGAAAACCACCTTTAAAAATATCCAAAATTGAGTTTACAAGGTCTCAATTTTGAAAATGAAGAAGAAATATCAAAATAGGGGTTTTAATGAACTGTCAGGCGATCGCGGCCTAGGGCCATACGATCATAAAAATGGAATTTTTTTTAACTATGCAATCATGTCCTAGAGCCACGTGATCACAAAGACAAACTACTTGTACCTACTTGACCCTGGAATAAATCCACGCAATCACTAAGAACCTAAACATGCTAAACCACAATTGAAAGCAAACTGAACTAGAACAACATTCATCCAGATAGATCCTCAGAATTCATTCATAACCCTTTACACACAAAACTATATATACAATCCTACTAAATTCAATATTTTAGACTCAATAGAACCAGATAAAAGCATGTTTGAGGTCTCCTCGACCCTATACCCGTCATGGCCTATTTTTAACAAAATTTTCCATCAAAGGAAAAAAATATCTCCGAAACATCCAAAAAAATATTTGAACCTTCTTCCATAACAAAAACTGCCTCCTAAATCCAATAGAATTGACGGAGTTTGAATTTGAGCACTCAAACCTCAAATGTTGACCAATGTTAACCCTTAAGTTTAAACTTCCATTTATCTCATCTAACTGTCCAAACTTACCACTAAAGCCCAAAATCTGAAATCAAAAGTCTTCCTAGACCAAAATCAACATTTAGAGCTTATGGAACTGATAGAATTTCGTTTTGAGACTCAAAAATCTAAATATTGACAAAGTCAACCATATCAACTTCAAACCCTGCAAAATCAAAATTTCTCAAAACTCACAACTTTTCACGTTGGTTCCCAAGACAACTATACCAATGGATCAAAAATAACATGAGGCAAAAATATATTTTTTTAAAAAGTAAAAAATAACCGTAAGATAATTACAATTTTCTGTTGTAACCCTCTTATGGATTACAGGTTTTGTGGCCTTCTTTTCTCCAAGTCTATAGTTCCATTCCTTTTACTTTGGCTTAATTAGTTTTCCTCTAGAGGGTCATTTGATTTTGTCGGTTTAACTTAAAAAGTGTGGCCAACCTTTAAAGAAACTCGTCAATACACTAGTATCGTACCATACGCTATTTCTTTCTCAAAGATCCTCCCAGTAAAATTCTTAATTTTGTTACTTTTACCAAAATCTTAGTAAGATCTATTCAACAAACAAGATCTATTCAACAAACACCTCGAATAAGAAATCCTATCCAGATTTTTAGTGTAAGCATCTGTGAACAATTTTAACCTCGGACCACTTTCAATAATTCGACTAAGTGATTCCATACCTCAGTAACTAATAGGTGTTGGAAAATTTCAGCAATATCTGTATAGTTTTGAGTGCTTTCTTCTTTAAATCATAGTTTATTGCCTATACTTTAACAATAATTGGCTTTTTGTTAATTGTAAAAGACACATAATAAATCACAACATCATGATCCTTCATGGAATTGAATGTAGCAACGAAATAACCTTAATTGTGGTAAAACACTTTTTGGTACAAGGAAAAATTTCTAACAATGGCAATATATCGTCTAATTGCTCTAACTGAAGATAACCCCTCCAAATAAAACATCATTACTTTCTTTCACTCTGTATTTTCCCTCTCTATCTCCTCTTTTCTAAGTTCAACCACAACTTTGCCACCTTGATATATAGGAACAATATAGTAGAGGGAAATACCCTTCGCTGTCATTTTTTGTTGGCGAACTAGCTAGCCAATTCCCTATTTGCAATCTCGGGTCCTTTATTCATTTATTCCTGATCTCTGCATATAGTAGCAACAAAATATTATTTAGTATCTGAGTTAGTCAATGCTTCCATCACCATTGGGACAACAGTTGCTAGGTTCACCTTCTCACGATGATTCCACCCTAGTGGCATCTTTGTAGAGCATTATGACAACCCCCACTTCACAAAGGAATAGTAGTTAGCGGTGTACGAACTTTCCATCCTTATAGTGAATGGAGGCTGTGTCCTTTTCCAAATTCTTATTTACATCCGTATTAATGGGCTCCCAACTCCGATATTCTTCTGACTCATATCCCTTTTCTTTAATAAAGACTGGTAGTTTGGTAGACTATATAAGAAGAGGATCAACTATGATGTACCAATAATATTTGTATAAGTAATAATTATATTAGTCATGCTTACGTTGTTTATGTTATGATTATTTATTATATAATATGTTGTTTTGTGTATTAAATTAACCCATATTGCATAATTTTACAAAATAATATATTTATAAAACTTTCCTCCACCAGTATGATGAAATATGATGAGAAGTGTTGGGTTTCACGTAAGTTCAATATAGAATATATAAAAGGAAAGTAAATAGAAAATGGTGGGAACAAAATTTGAAGGGAAATGAAAATTTCAAGTAAATTGAGTTTTACTTAATGGAAGCTCATTTTTCCCTCATTGGTAGCAGAAAGGAACTTCTTGATATTTATATTAAGTTTGTTATCTTCATGCTATTGATGTGCTAAGAAGAAGATGAGCATCGCGCCATCTTCGTCTCTTGCTTGGCTTTGACTTTTTCAAATGATTGAGAGACTATCTTTTTAAATCAAACTCATTTATTTTCCCCATTTACGGCTGCATTTGGTAATATATGGATCGCATATGCTCTGAATGGACGCATTGGTTTGATCGATTTAGAAACTATTATCATTTTTAATGGCTCATACGCAACCATATATTACCCTATGTGGCTGCATATGGTCGTGATGTATCTGAAAGATTGTAACTTTTGGTGAAAAGTTGCAACTTTTCTAAACCCTTACATCTCTTC
>JBDJHY010223924.1:0-11153 GCA_039654485.1 Withania somnifera | reverse complement strand
TTCTATGAAACTCAGACACAAAGTCGAGATTGGAAAGCTCAGGAGGTTCAACCTTGTGGGATCTGCGTCTGTTAGCATCTAGGAGAGCCATTTTCACTACACTTTCTAGTTTTCATCCCTATACACATAGTTAGGGTGTTCCTGTAAAGCCATATAATTTGTTCCAAACAACATTCTGTTAATCATTTGCTCAAAGATATCAACCTCCACTCATCGCACCATGACAGAACTCAACACGCACATCTCAAATGGTTTTTGGCCTTTGCTAGCTATATGGACTAGGTGAGACTTATAGTACCTGTATTATTCACAAAATATAGTTGGGTATTATTGACCAGAAGGGTTGTTCATCCAGCTTAATTAATAGTCCTAAAATACCCGATCAATCTTTTAATAATCTAGCAAGTGCGTGGTCACGATACGGACTTCCTCGATAATACTTCATTAGAACTGACCCTTAGAATTGATGGTTAGTCCCTTAGAAAAATCTCTTTAGAACCTGGAATAGCCAACTGAGACTCATCCCAAAACTAAGAATTTTCGATCTTGATAGCCTGTAAATATCCCCCTGTAGGTGTGCATCTAGGGCTGTAGAAGGCAGCGTATGAGGCTTTCTGCTCTACATCTACTACTCTCTATCCTCGATGAATCCCCTAAATAATCACCGGATTCATCATCAGATGAGGAAGTTGGAACTGGCGTAGGATAAGATGGCTCAATAAGAGACTTAGCATGCCATGTTTATTTCCTTATAATACGTTGTTTTGTGCTATCCTCCTCATCTCTTAGCCCTCAAAATATATTTGTACATTGTCCTGTTCCTCTACATTGTATGAGTTTTGGATCCATTGTTACCTAGTAAGAAGTTGACTGTCAATACACAAAATGTCAAAGTAAAATAAAGTAGTGGAAATATAATAAATAGTCTCAGATAGAAATATAGACATTTCATCTTGAAGGAGATAGCTCATCTTCTATATTTTATATTCTCCATAGTTGGATTATTGTACATTATGTGGTTCTGGGTGAGCCATCAAAATTTAGACAGTTCATCCAGCCCATCATTTAAAAGAGAGACAAAAACTTGGATGGTCCACCTCTGTGCTGACGGTTTTTTTATTAAGTCATCTATTTGACCTAAAACAAAACCATTTAAAATAGCTTATTTTTGTTTGGGCGATGGATTAGGCGGTTTGTCTCAGGGGTAACGGTTCGCCCAAACTTTAACCGACATACTACCTAGTTTTATTACAGTACTTTCTAACACCAATTTCATATCCATACCAGTTTTAATGTTGTTCATGGCATTTTTTCACCTCACATTTAGAATTTTACGATAAAAATAAGACCCAATTCAAAAAACCCTAACTAGTTTAAGGCTACTTTAGAAATATTTAAATTACTCAGCCTAGGGCTACTCAGACTCTACCCATCAGCAATGAAGTAAGATTAAACATCAACAACAACATATATAGAAATTCAAACGTGAGACTTACCAGTATTGTTGAATGACCTACCTCTTTCTTAAGAGCTAGGGTTTGTTTTAATGTAATTAAAGATGAAGGTGATGAATACTATATCACAATTTAGGTATTTGAGGCTTGATGTGATTGAGGAAGGTGTAGAGGTCAGTGGGTGAGTGGACAGAGGAAGAGGGAGAAGCACGATCATTTCATTATGTGTTCTAAATGAATTGAATTTAAGAAATAGCTCATGGATATTTAAGGTTTAAAAAGGTGGGTCGGATCAACTTCTTATAAAAAAATATGTGACCTATTTTTAAGTTAATGTACCTGGGATGAAACGTTGGGCAGCTCGTCCAAGCTTGGATAACTTATCCCACTATTCCATCTATGGTCCCTTCTTATCTAGTGTCGTTTAGTTTGGATGGCAATATTGGGCATTTCATCCAGCATTGGATGATTCACCCATCCTTCTGTCCCTTTAGACTATCATCCATTTACTCTCCATTGACATCTGCACTAATACCCAAATTAATCTAATTCCCAAGAATACACTATGTATAGATAGTCAAATAAAAGAAAATAAGAATAAAAATAAAATAAAAATAAAAATATTTAGTTTTCTCCCATTAGTGCTTTATTTAACGTCATTACACGATGAGTCTATCGAGATCACTTAGACTATATCATTGTTAAGAACATGGATTTGTATTATTGGGTAAGATTCGTGTTTTTCACTGGTCTAATGGCACGTACATTTGTCCCATCTAGAACTCAAGATGTTTGTTCGAGGTGGAATATAATCGACCATCTGATTGAATTAATATTAATCAATTCTAAGCTCTCTTCATAAGATTCCACTTTATTAAGGACTTTTCCCAGCATATCCTCTATCATGGAAGTGCCCGCCTTTCTATCTCGATTACCATTGTAATGACCCATTTTGTCATTTTCTATATTTAGATCTTTCTTGTAGTTTTCCTAAATCAAATGGGATTTACTAGGATCAGTAGTTTGGTGCCTAGACAATTCATTTACCCATTATCTCAATTTTCCTATATGACATTTCAGTTTTAAAATAGTGGAACTTGGAGTGAAATCCTAGTAAACCCATTAAAAACTGAATTCCAGTAGTCCCATTAGCTCTGGAATGCCGACTCTGGTTTAGATGGATCTTATGTTCGTGTCTTGGCATTTTTGTTTTGAGTTTGGGCTACTTTGTGGAAATTTAGTTCGGCCAAAGCTCATTCTAGAGCCTAGGTGGTATTTTGGTGATCATAGCATCAGATCAGAATTCTAAGGATTCCATTAGCTCCAGAATGGTGTTTTTTAGTTAGTTGAGTCATTAACTCACATCCCCGGGTGTGAAAAGTTGGAAAATAACCCTTTTTCATTTCCTTTTTTACGAGTCATTTTTAAATGACCTTTGATTATTATTTTGTCTATTCATTTGAATCAAAAATATGTTTTTCACCCAAAATGCACAATTAGTTTGTCAAGATTGGACCACGTTTTATTTTTGAGTCCCTATTGGATTATTCGAGAACTGATGTTTTGTTGTTGAATTACATATTGAATTTATCGGTCATTTGTACCAATGAATAGGTACCTCTGAGGTGGGGGTCATTCTAGAGAATGTTGATAAGTCATTCATTTGGACCAATAAATCGGTACTCTCTTAGGTTTCCTGTGTTCAGGGGATGGTAATAAATCGACCATTTGGGCCAATAAATCGGTATCCCCAATTCTTGCCAGTGTTTCCCAGTTCCTAGGGAGTTCTAATTTATTGGCACTTTTAGTCGATAAATTGGCCACTAGGTCAGATTTATTCCAAATACCTCTTTCCTACTTCATTTTCCGCCACTCATTTTTCCAAAATTCCCTCAACCCAGCTCATTTTGTTCTAAAATTGAATTCCAAATTTAGTAATTGTGGTGTTACACCTTGGGAGTTATGTATCAATTATTAACTCTTCATTTGGTAAGTTCCCCTTCCCCTCAAAAAGCTTGGCTTGGGCTATAAAGGTGACTTCCAATCTTTTACTTAATTCTTGATTTAATTTCTGTTTCCTTTTAGCCGTGGTGTTGGGTGATCTTAGTGAATCATTGGTGGACATTGTTACTTACTTTTTGGGTATGTTCTCATTCATTTTTTCCATGATCTCTAGTTTCATGTTTTTGTTATAGAACAAAACATTTCTTGGCCAATTGAGGACCTTCCGATGGTCTAATTGGGCTCAATTCGAATCACGTGTTCCTTGACCTGAGGCTTTTGTGTTGGTATTTTTGGTTTAATTTTTTAGATTGCGGGGCCTGTGGACCTATTTCGCGGCCTGTTTTCTATGCTAGTTTAGTAATTTTAATATTGGTCCTATTCTTTATGTTTTGACCCTTGGAATTATAATTTGATAGCTCCAGATACTTCTAGTTGTATTGGAGATTTGGGACCACAACGTACACAATTCGAGGACTTTCACTGGCACCTAGGTAGGCTAGCTTTATTTACATCCATTATAGACTAGGCTATTATTTCGCGATGGTATTGTGCCAGTAGTGTAGGTTGGATTTTAGGAAGACCGCTACTTCCAGTTGACTCATGATTATTTTATTAGTTTTGAAGGCCCATCAAGGGGCATAGAGGGTAATGGGTTATATTCCCAGGTCCTGGCCTAATTGTGTGGGAGCCATAGATCTTGGGGACTATCCGAGGTATCGCACGATAGAGTGTTGTGAGATGAGATCTTAAATAGTGGCCTTTGTACGATCTTAGACTCCGGTCATTTTAATTTCTATTATTATTAGCATTTTAATTGCTCTACCGTGATTGGACATTGTATATTATTTGTTTTAATGATACAATTAACACTATTGAGTAGATGCCCTTTATTTGATTTAAAGGCATGATCCTCCGGGGTGTAGACCTTGAGATTGGCACTAATGAGGTACTTATCCTGCACTCAAGTTTAAGGCACAGTCCTCCAAGGCACGAACCCTGAGTATGGAATGTATAGGGTATAGATCCCAGAGTTTGACACTGCTGAGGATTATACCCTTGACAATAGTTGGGGTGCTGTCCTCCAGGGCGTGAACCCTGCAATTAGAACAAGTAGGGGTGTAAGACCCCAAGATTTGGTTCTAAGAGAGGGGACTGCGATAGACAATGTTTTATTCAAATTTACTTTCCTGTACCCCAGTGTATTACTTTCATATTTTTTTTGCTCACCTAGCTTAAGAGGTGAGTCACGTTGGGTTTTATTATGATGTTTGTACTTATTTGCTGGATGGGGCACAATGTAGGTTTTGTGTGTTTATTTTTTTTTCCATACTTAGCTTTATTTCACTATACAATCCTTTATTCGTAGCGTATATATTTTGTATATACATATGGTAAGTTGGGTTTTTTCTTAGATGGATCACAGGTGCATTACCTTGCTTTATTTTCAAATTTTTTTAGGATAGTGGTTACTTCCCATACATGTCTACAATGTTTTAGTTTCCTGTAGACCTGTACTTGCACTCTTTCCATGGTATTTCACCTCAATAGTGTTTTCTTCTGCTTATCTATTAGTTTTACTGCTTTTCTACTATCTTTGACTTGTATTACTTCCTCACCTTTAATACTTTTACATTATTTTAGCTTGGTCGGCCCATGATGCCTATGTAGTACCTTGTTTTTGTACTCATGTTGCACTTCTATACTGTTTTCGTGGTCCAATTATTAATAGGGGTTATCGGAGGTTCTGATATTATGTAGAGTAGATACAGTTGTTTATGGAGATTATGGTGGGCTTTACCGTCCAAGCCGACAGTGGTGTCCTTGATTTCCATCCTGCTTTATTTTATGTATAGCAGGCCCATGTAGTATTACTTTTATAGAAGTTTCATTATATATATTTATCTTATGGATACTCTGCATAGTGGCTCCATGTGCCATTGACGCCAGGTTTTAGGACTTGGGTTGTATATATTTTTCATCTTCCACTTTAACATATACCTTCTTATGCTTTTCTTTTATGTTGAATTACTAGAGAGAATATAGCCTATTGTGCATACCTCTAGGCGTAGGGTTAGGCTCTTCTACTAAAGGGTTGTAGATTCTGTCATGACCTAAATTTATATTCGTAACTGAGTGATATAAGAGATTACATTCATCGGTCTCTCATGCATTGGAGAAAGTTCCTAGTAGAGTCCTGTGGATCAATGCGTAAACGTCCACATCTGATCTTCAGGAGGCTATAGGGTGCACTAGGAAACACTCTTATCTTTTGAATCCTTTCATGTGTGATATTCATTCCTTTTTTGAAAACATACTTGGATTTCACTCTTCTGCAGATGGGCTGTACCAGAGGATCTTTCGTGGATCATGACCCTCACCCTACTAGCCATGAAGGGGTAGGGGAGGATGCTTTACCGGTCCCTATTTCCCTAGCTATTTCATAGTAGTTGGCACCTACTGTGCCACCACCACCTACCACTTTCAGAGACCTATTATGGAAAATACTTTAGATGTTAAACTATACAGCAACATACAAGTTGCAGACAACTTTTCAGGGGGTGGTATAGGGTGTCCTATCTCCCCCAGTGTTTGAAGCCCAAGTTCCACCACCACCAGTACCATCAACTGTATCCTTTTAGGCTAATACCAATGCTCGTGCACCAGCACCAGCTCCTGTTTACCCGCATTTAAGGCATGGAAGATGTTGGACCATTTTTTACGTATCGCCTCGCCAGGTTCTCGGGTGCACAGAGGCAGGACCCCCATGAGTATATTATTGTATGTGAGGAGTGCCTACGGATATTGGAGCTACTTTACTCACATGGGGTGCATCTTATCTCCTATCTTCTTGAGGGTGGCGACAATCAGTAGTGGCAGGTATTTCGGGATCACAGGCCACCAGGGTCACCCCCATTGACTTGGGCGCAGTTCACAGAGGGTTTTATAGCATAGTATATGCCCAGGAGCATCTGTGAAGCATTTTAGGCTTAGTTTGAGGGTTTGCGTTAGGTCTCTATAATGGTTTCTGAGTATGAGGCATGTTCTATTGACCTGTACGGACATGCTAGTGACCTATTATTTTCATAAGAGTAGCAGATTCGCTTCTTTTCTCATGGGATTAGGTTAGATTTATTGGTCCATGTTGACTTGCTACTAGTTCTGCAAAAGTCATTTCTATATGTTGTGGACCATGTCGCATCATAGAGACTTTGGTTCACCAGGCCCAAGGGATCAGTGAGAAGACATCGCGCCAACAAGGAGGGTTTATAGAGGGTCATGATTTTGGACGGAAGGCCCAATCTAGACAATAGTATCAAGCCTCGCTTTAGGGCTCTATTAGTGGGTCAAGCAGCTAGCCCACTAGGGGCCTATTCATGTTCGTGGGGCATGCCAAGGGATCCCGTGGTCTGGAAAAGGCGGGGGATACGTACTATGAGTTTAAGGAGCAGGTTCCTTATGCCAGATACAGTCCCAGCGTCCCCAGAGATTGATTTTCTAAGGGGTGTTTTATATGTTAAGATTGGGGCCACTTTGGTCGAGATTGTCCCTAGCGTAGGCTAGTCAAGCCACAGTGTTACCTGTTCATGCATTACAGGAAGTTCCACAGGTCAGAGGTGGGACACCAGCCATCGGGGAGCTAGGGAAGGAGGTTGGGATTTCCGGAGGTAGAGGCAGGGGTTTGGGTGCATAATAGAATGAGGGTCAGTGCAAGTTTTATGCCAATTGTGATAGGGCCGAGGATGAGGCCTCCTATGCGTTTTTCACCGGTACCTCGATTGTTCTTGGGTATTTTTCATTGACATTATTTGATCTAAATTCTACTTTTTCATACATATCTATTTATTTTTCTTCATGGTTGGGTGTTGTTAGTGAGTGGTTGCCTATACCCCTAAGTGTATCTACCCTGATGATCATAGCCCTGGTGTTAGATCAGGTATATTGGTCATGCCTTGTGACTTTTTAGGGTCACGACACTTGGGTGGACTTGATTGAGTTGTATATGCTATATTTGATGTGATTTTGGGCATGGACTGGTTATCTACCAATCTGCAGTCCTGGATTGTTTTGCCAAGACAGTAACCTTGTTTGTGCCCGGTGTACCCTCTGTAGTGTGGTATGGACCCACTAGCTGTTCTTTGATTCGGGTCATTTTTAATTGTCGGGCCTGTAGACTTATTACTCGAGGTTGCAATGCTTAATTGGCCCATGTTAGAGTTTTCAGTATTGAGTCCCCTTTCCATGAATCTGCCTGTTGTTAGAGAGTTTATCGATGTTTTTACTACTGATTTGCCTAGCCTCCCACCAAAGTTTGATATAGACTTTGCTATCAAGTTTGATCCGATCACCAGGCCTATTTCTATTACTCTTTATTGTATGACCCCAACTAAGCTTCATGAGTTGAGTTTTCAACTGCTGAATTTGCTTGATAGGGGTTTTATTCGTCCAAGTATGTTACCGCAGGGTGCCCTGGTGTTGTTTATGAAGAAAAGAATGGCTCTCTATGGATGTGTATCAATTATGGCAATTGAACAAGATAACTATTAAGAATAATTATCTTCTTTTGTGCATTGATGATTTGTTTGATCAGCTTTAGGGAGCCATAGTGTCTCTAAGATTGAATTGAGGTTTGGCTACCGCTAGTTAAGGATACGGGCTGAGGCTATCCCGAAGATATCTTTTCAGACTATATATGGGCATTTTATGTTCGGAGTGATGTTTTTAGACTGACTAATGCCCCTACATCCTTCATAGACTTGATGACTCACGTATTTTTGCACTATATGGACTCTTTCATGATTATTTTCATAGATGATACACTAGTTTAGTCGAGTAGTCGAGTAGTCGAGCCGAGCACAAGAGGAACCTAAGAGTATTGTTGTAGACTTTGAGGACTAAGGTAATCTACTCTAAGTTCTCAAAGTGTAAGTTTTTGCTAGACTCTATCTCATTTCTAAGCAATGTAGTGTCAGGTGCTAGTGTTAGTGTCAATCCAACCAATATTGACGCAACTTGTGATGACAGCGACAAGATTACATCATAGAGATTTACAGTTTCCTTGGGTTGGCTGGGTATAATCGTCCGTTTTACAGGGTTTCTCCTATATTGCAGCCCCGTTGACTAGGTTGCCATGGAAGAATATGCCCTTCCAGCGGTCAGCCGAGTGTGAGTCTAGTTTTCTGAGGCTTAAGGTGTTGCTGACTATCGCTCTAATTCTTGTATTTCCAGGTCAGCTATTTACAGTATATTGTGATGCGTTGGGTGTTGGATTGGGTTGTGTTCTGATACAGTTGAGCCATGTTATAGAATATACATTGAGGCAACTGAAGGATCACATGTGTAGCTACACCACCCATGAATTATAGTTGGCAGCAGTAGTTTTTTCACTGAATATCTAGAGGCACTACCTATATGGGGTCCATTGTGTTATTTTGAAAGATCACTACAGCTTCCAGTACCTTTTGGGTCAGAAGGAACTTAACATAAGGCAGTGAAGATAGTTGAGCTTCTGAAGGACTATGATTTAAGTATTCAGTACCATTCGAGAAAGCTTGATGTTGCTGCTGATGCCTTGAGTCACAAAGAGGTAGTTTAGGTAGCGTAGCTTAGTTTTTTTTTCTAAGATGCCATTGGCTCGAGACATTCAGTTCTTGTCTAGCATTATGGTAAGATTGTATCTTTAAGGACTAGAGTGGATTATTGCCCATTTTGAGTCCAGATCATCCTTGTTTTACCAGATTTGACAGCACCAGTACGAGGACCCATGTTTAATTCAATTGAGAGATAGGCTTCTATCAGGTGATTTTAGTTGGGTTGTGGTAGATTTTGAGGTTGTGTTATCGGTTCATGCATTCCTTTCCATTTTGAGGATTGGTTATCTAATATTAACTTTATTATGTGAGGCTTACTGCTCTAGGTATTTTATCTACCTAGGTATCACACATATGTATTATAATTTGAGGTAGCATTACTGGTGCAGGGTATGATGAGGTATATAGTGTTCTTCATGTCACAGTGTTTAAACTGTCAGCAGGTGAAGTTTGAGAATCAAAGACCAGGAAGTGAGATATAGAGCCTCCTTATCCCTAAGTGGAAATGAGGCCTTCACCGTACTTCTAGGGGTTATGATTATATTTGGGGTCATTGTGGACTGATTGACAAATCAACTCATTTTTACCGACGCATTCGACTGGGGTTCAGAGAGATTGGTAGAGTTGTATATTCGTGAGGTAGTTAGACTTTATGGGGTTCCCATTTCCATTATATATGATCGGGGAACACAGTTTACCTTGTTATTTTGGAGATCGATTCAGAGAAAGTTGGATACAGAGGCTGACTTAAGTACAGCATTTCACCCACAAACTGATGGGCAGTCCTAGAGGACTATTCAGGTGCTTCATGATATGTTGTGTTCCTGTGTTTTTGACTTTAGAGGTAGTTTGGAAAGACACTTGACCTTGGTAGAGTTATCATATAATAATAGTTATCACTCCAGTATTCAAATGACACCATTTGAGGATTTGTATGGCAGGCATTGCAGATCGCCCATTGGTTGGTTTTGTGGTGGTGTGGATCGACTCCAGAGTTTTGATTGACTCTGTGATACCACAAATTGGGTCATAGATATTCAGGATAGGCTTCGATCAGCATAAAGTAGGAAGATGTCCTACAGGGATCGTAGTCTTTATCCCCTCCAGTGTTGGAGACTTAGTCTTTCTTTGGGTTTCACCCATGAAGGGCATTATGAGGTTTGGTAGGTGGGGAAAGATTAGCTCCCAATGTATTGGGCCTTATGAGATCCTGTAGAGAGTTGGAGAGGTTTCCTAAAGTTTCCTTTACCACCAGAGTTAGCTGCAGTTCATTTGGTTTTTCATGTATTGATGCTTTGCCATTATGTACCGGACCCATTCTATGACCTTTACCGAGAGTGTGCAGATTGATGACATCTTGACTTATATTGAGGAGTCTGAGGCTATTATAGACAGGTATGTGAGACAAGTCAGGTCTAGGGAGATTCCGCTAGTGATGGTTTGTTGGGATCATCAACCAGTCGGGGAGTCGAGATGGCTCCTACTATACCACCAGTAGAAAAACTAAACCCTTAGTTCATAGCCGAGCGGAGGACTACTACATTTAATGCGGAAAAATATGAAAAGACAATATATAGATAATAAAGATTTGTGGAATACACCCAAAATCCGATGTCAATATCAAACGAACCACTAGTATAGAACAACAAAGATGGAGAATATACAATATCAAAACATCTCCGAAAGGCAATCGAGATAATCAAAATAAGAAGCTGAAGAGAAACAGGATCAAGATGCACGCCAAGCTCACCCTGAAACTCTGATAGGGGGAAAATATGAACGATCAGCGAGTTGAATCATGGTCGAGGACCTGTACTCAGATCTGCACAAGTGCAAGTGTAGTATGAGTACAAGCCACCAAAGCAACCTGTATTCAATAGGCTTCGAGGCCCACTAAGCACACAACAATACTGACTGCAATAAATAACATGATAAATAAGAACATAGCCATGGAAGTAAATAGGACATATCAGGAAACTAGCAGTTCAATATGAATCAAGTGCCACATAGACAGATACTGCTAGCTAACAACATAACAGGACCACCGGTAATGGAACAGAATGTACCCGGCATCCTTCTAGCAACATATGTGACAATATAATCAATA
>JBDJHY010223914.1:0-11153 GCA_039654485.1 Withania somnifera | reverse complement strand
AAAAACTTTTGGATTATAATGTATTGAATCCACTTCTTATTGAGTTTATAAATGCATGGTTGGTTTCCCAACTCGTACATCTTAATATATGATGGGTTCATTACTTCACAACCCAAGAATGTAATGTATAAATATATACGATCATCAGGTTTATAATAATGTGCATGACCCTCACGTTCACAAATAGCTCAACATTGGGTTACTCAGACTCTACTCGAGGTCGAAATAGGAATGATATAATTGGTTGGTTGGCATGGAAAACAACAATGAAGTTATTTCCAACGTGTAATGAAGTCATAATACTCGTAGCCTCAGATGGTGCATGACACATGGACCAATAACATCATCCAATTTAGATCATAACAACCACAGATATTAGTTTAAAACCATTTTCAGTATGTTGGGAACTCTTAACTACCCTTATGCAATATAAAAGAATCCAACAAATCCCCCTCTTATGTACATAGACAAACAACATACAATATAGAGCAAACATTTTCATAATCTAACAAACCAACTAAAGTACACCTTTATCTACCCTAACTCATGAAAAATGATGTTAAAATCAATATAATCATAAAAATACACAAACTTTGACTAAAGAGTAATGAATAAGAGTGAGATACTGGAATATTTCTCCATGATTATGCGAGAGTGCCCGAAGTTGGGCTCCAACAATAAAAAAAAAATGGTATGGGTACGTGCGCCTAGGTGTGTATACTGAGATTGGGAGAATTTTGGTTGAAAATGGTATGATTTGAGTGGGATTATGCATTATGGAAGTTCAGGGAGTTGATATTTCTTATGAGTAAAGGACCTCCTTTTAATTGTGAGGGAAATTTGTTTAAAACTCTTTTAAAACACATTGACGTCAGTTAGGTTGGGTCATTGGTTGGGTTATCTTAAATGACTGACCTTTCAATATAGAGACTAATAAGGACCATACCTGTGTGCTATAGCCTGTGTCAGGAGGTGTGGTACCTTACTTAGCATTTTCAAGGATTACACGAACAATCTAGGGGTACGGTAGCTAGGACAGCCCAAACTGGCTCGGTACATCCCCGTATCAACAGACGTACCTCTACACTTGATTAGTTTTTAGGGTATTGTGGAATTACCTAGGCCCACAACCATTAGTACAGTTGGTACCACCTAGGTACGAACCGTACCTCTAGTTGCAAGTCCTTAAAGACTTAAATTGTTTAGCACATGCTTCCCCATTTTTTCCTTAGTGTTTTTTCCAGATCAATGTACCTGCATCCACGAAAAAACAATTACCCTATAAATTAATAAATCCTAACTAATACATTTAGAATTCTTGGGTTTTTTCCCAAGTAGCGTTTGATTTAACGTCGCGGCACGACGCAACTCCCTTGGGTACTCAGACTTCCTAAAGGGTGAGCTCCTCCATAATTTTTACTTCTTCAGGAGCTCCCAAATATAGCTTTAGTCTCTTTCCATTACCTTGAAGTGATGCTCATTCTCCATATTGAGCTTAATTACATGAGGAAATACTTATGCCACAGTGAAGGGGACATACCACCTTGACTTAAGCTTTCTTGAAATAAGCAAAGTATGGAGTTAAAGAGAAGGAACCTATCACTGGGTTTAAAGACCTTTTCCCAAAATTTTTGTTCATGATACAAATTTATACGCTCCTTATACAATGCCACATTATCATATGCCTTCAACCTGAACTCCTCAAGAATGTTCAGCTGATCTAGCCTTAATTTTGTAGCTTCTTTCATGTTCAGATTTAACCTCTTTAAGTCTCACATAAACTTGTGGTCAAGCTCTATCGGCAAGTGCCAAGCCTTCCCATACAATCTGGTATAGGACATCCCATTTTCTTTTTATAAGTTGTTTGATATGCCCATAGAGGATCATCAAACTTATTACACCAATCCTTCCTAGTTTCATTGACATTCTTTTCGAGTATGTACTTAATCTTGCGATCTGGAGAATCAACTCTATGCTTCATCCCATACTTGGTGAGAAATGCACCAAAAAGTCAGTTAAAAAATGAGACCCTTCACACTAATAATAGCTCACGGGGTACCAAATATGGAGAATATATTCCTTTTCAGGAATGAAGTTACACTCTTTGTATCTTTGCATGATTGTAGGGTATAGGCACAACCTCAACACATATTGTGGGTATCTTGGTATATTGTGGGCAAATAGTACCCACACTTTAGGATCTTGGGGGCAGTTTAGATGCCGCTATAGTGACCCCAACATGAGACACATGGCAGTCCTCTAGAATACACATCATTTTAGCTTCTGGGACATTTCTAACCAATCTATCAGCACAGGCCCGAAATAAATAGGGCATCACAGAAGCACTTCCTCACATCATGCGTAAACTTCTTCTTCTGGTGAAAAGTTGTATTAGCCAACACAAAGTAAAAAATAAGGAAGTTTACAAAATCCGCAAACCATGGTATCAAATCATGTGATATAGCTAAGAGCTGCTTGTTTGGAAAGGCATCATAAATATCCAGCCATTCAAACTCAACATGTCCTCCCTCTAGCCTAGATAAATGATCTGGTACCTGATTATCCACCCATTTTTGGTTAATCACTTCCAATTCAAGCTCCTGAAGTAAAAGAATCCAATGAATCAACCTTTGCTTGTCATCTTTCGCTGTCATAAAATACCTCAGTGCTGGGTGATCAATATGGATGATTACTTTTGTATTCAACAAATAAGACCGAAACTTGACAAAAGCAAACACCACATCCAACAATTCCTACTTTGCCACTGTATTATTTTTTTTAGCGGGGTTCTTCATTTTGCTAGCATAGTGTATCAGATGAAATACTTTTTCTTGATTTTCATCTAAATAGAACCTAGAGACACTCCACTAGCATTGCATGACCTTAAATGGTAGTGACTAGTCTGTACCTACTATAACTTCAACAGTAATAAGTTTCTCTTTAAGGCATTCAAATGCCTTCATACACACATCACCAAACACAAACTTTACCTCCTTTTCCAAAAGATTACATATTGGGTGTTCCATCTTAGAGAAATCCTTGATGAAACTCCTAAGAACTAACAAGTCTGAGAAAGTTATGAATACCCTTCCCGAAAACTGGGGAGGCAACCGGGAAATGATCTCAACTCTAGCTTTGTCCACCTCAATGCCTTTAGCAAAAATCTTATGCCCAAGCACTATAACTTCATGCATCATAAAGTGGCACTTACCCAGTTCAATACCAGGTTATTTTGTTCACACCTCTCAAGTTTGTCTAATTGGCTAGATAGATATCAAAAGAGTTCCCCACAATAGAGAAATTATCCATGAACACCTTGATTACATCTTTCACAATACTGCTAAAGATGGACATCATGCATCTCTGAAAGGTTGTGGGTGCATTATACAGCCCGAACGAAATTCTTCTGAAGGCGAATGTGCCATATGGGTAGGTGAAAATAGTTTTCTCCTAATCCTCTAACACAATGAATATATATATATATATATATATATGGTTATATCCCGAATAACCATCCAAGAAGCACTACCAATCTCTCCTAGCTAATCTACCAAATATCTGATCCATGAATGGCAGTGGGAAGTGTTCTTTTTGAGTCAAAGCATTAAGTTTCCTGTAGTCCCTACAGACATGCCAATCAGTGACAGGCCTCATCGAGATTAGATGTTTCTTTTTATTAGGGACAATTATGATTTCCTTTTTCTTTGGAACACAATGCATCGGGCTGACCCATTTACTATAGTTGATGGGATATACTACCCTAGCATCCAGACACTTGATTATTTCCTTCTTAACCACTCTTTGTATAGGTGGGTTAAGACATCTCTGGTGCTCTACATTGGGTACAGCATTCTGGTCTAACTGGATCTTTTGTGTGTAGATACTGGGACGAATCCGATGATGTCGGTTATAGACCATGCAATGGCCTTCTGAAATATCCTCAAAACTGAAGTAAGAGCCTCAACCTATGGCTTAAGAAAATTAGTTGCAATTATCACCAAAAGTGTGTTCTTGGCTTTAAGAAACACATATCATAAACAAATGAGTAGAGCCTTTAATTCCAGAATAGGGAGATCCTCAATAGATGGTCCTGTAAGAGGATTCACCCTATTCTTTAAGTCTAGGTACAACTTCTTTGAAGCATAATCGAAAAAACCCAAGCCATTTAATGCCTGCTCCACCTCACTATAGTCAACAACTAAAGTCGCATCCATGTGTGTCATCATAATGGCTAACATCTCTATAGGAAATACCTCCTCTAAAGTAGTGAGATAAATTATCTCTGGCTCTTGGTATCTATGATAACACCACTCTAAGATCAATAGGACATTTCATGGTATTAAGAACATTGAAGGTGACCCATTGGTCATTTTACCTGAATTTCAACTCACCACTCTCCATATCTACTTATGCTGTACCCGTAACAAGGGACGGTCGCCCAAATATAATGGGCACCTCAAAATTGACCTTACAATCTAGAATAATGAAGTCATGCAGGAAGATAAAGGATTCAACCTTACTAAAAAATCATACAATATCCCTATGGGCTTCTTGATAGCGTGATCAACCATGAGTAACCTTATAGTAGTGGGTCTAGGGAATCCCAAGACCAGCTAGTTATGAACTGCAAGTGATATGAAGTTAATACTAGATCCTAGATCACACAGTGCCTTAGCAAACCAGAATATTACACTGGTGAAAGGAATAGTACACCAGGGTCTACCTTCTTTTGGATAAGTGAAAAAGAAGCAATGGTACCCCAATGCATCCTCAGGCTCAAACATTACCATACTTTTCTTAGTAATCAAATATTTGATAAACTTAGCATAAATCCGCATTTGCTCTAATGCCTCCACCGATGGAATATTTATGGACAGATGCTTCAGTACACTCAGGAGTTTGTGAAATTTTTCATTTTCCACTTTCTTCTTAAGGAATTCTGGGAAGGGAGGAGGAGGCCTAAGCATGATTGGATTTTGAGCCTCCTTTTAATTCCCCTTTTGGTTGGCTTAGCCATGATCTACAGGAAGCTTCTATACTATTTAACTTTTCTCTTCTACTTTATTCTTCTCCACAACCTTACATTTAGTGTCATAAACCTCTACCTCTATCTCAACATCATCACCAACATCAACTAGCCTATATGGATCAATGACTACCTTTCAACTCCCGGGAGTGATGGATAGAGCATGTCCATCATTCCTTAGATTGATAATGGTGTTTCTCGATAGTGTGCTTCTCTACCTTGGGTTCAGGGCGATAGAGAGTTGGCCTAGCTATATATCCAACTTCTTGATAGCAATCAAGTGGGAGTTTACAATATGCATCACATTGTCCAGGTCCTTCTTAATATCATTGATCCCCTTATCAGAGGATTTAGATCGCTTCAATAGCTTCTCAAGTATATCCTCCATTTTAGAGAAAGGATTATATGTATCTCTCTCTCTTCCCTTCGAGAGTACATAAAACCCCCTGTCTCTGTGATCATCATCCCTCTGATATTTGTATGCCTCTCCTAGAATCTCCCTTACGCTAATTATCATGCTCTCTAAATTTCCAAAATTGGTTACCACTATGGTAACCCCCCGTCTTAACAAATTTAGCCTCTTCCTTTGTGTCGGCATAATAATCTTCATGAGCAGGGGCTTTCTCTTTTTTTAGAACAGTATTGACATTTCCCAATAATTTCTTGGTGATCAATTCAACCTATGTCTAAGTGTTTGCTACCTCAAGATCTATCTCATCATCTCTCTTTCATTGCTCAGCAGAATTCATGACATCTCCGACATCCGAATCCCGAGTATGCCAAGCTCTATTAGTTTTAACGACCTCATCTAACTTCTAAAAATTATACTCAAATTTTTGGACCATGAATAAACCTCCCATGATAGTTTCAACCACCTGATTGGTGGGCGAATTTAGTGCTCTATAGAATGTTTTCTTAAAATAGTCATCAGGAAGCCCATGGTTAGGCCACTACTTCAATTTCTTCTTAAATCTCATCTAGGTTTTATATAGTGCTTCACCCTAGGCTTGCCTGAAGTTACTGATCCCGTCCTTGAGTGTCAGCATCTTAGAAGTAGGAAGAATCTCTCTAGGAATGCTTCTTTTAATTCTGCCCAAGTAGTAATTGAGCCTTCCGTAAGCTTGTATAGCCATAAAATTTCCTCATTCGAAAGTGAAAGGAGAAATGGTCTGAGGTAGATAATAGATTGATTAACCCTCGGAATTTTAAATGAGTGAAAAATTTCTTGGAAGTTTTTCAAGAGTAGATTAGGGTCCTCCCCAGCTGTCCCTCTAAAAAACTACTTCAAGTTCAGAGGTTGGATCATGTACTAGTTGTGCTAAACTTAACACCTTGTCCGAGTGATGGGAGCACAATGGCACATGTTTCCTCAAACTATCCTCCTCATTATCACTAACATTATTATATGCATTTAGTTTCAACTAAGACTATCATTCCTTCTCAGCTACAAATCCAGAAGCTTCCTCAACTGCTACTCTTTTTACATCTAATTGTTCAGTTGTATGAGCCATTAGTCTGATAAAACTTTGTGTAAAAGGCATAAACTACATGTGATCCTGAAAAAAGACAAAAACAACAAGGAAAAGTAAAATTTAAGAAATACTACTATAAAAAAGCAAATTACTAATAGACTAGTTCAAGGCTTATTTCACAGCAATGGTGCCAAAAGTTAATGTCGCCTGAAAATACACCTCAATTACGAAGCGTAGCGGACGTTGTCAAATATAGAACCAAACCAAGGGTTGGGATTGAGATCCCACAGGGAATATAGTGAAGTATGTCTACTAGCACTTTCTTTATTGTAGTGAGTATTTGAAAAGTAAACTATTACAAAAAATTAAATTTGGGGGATTTAAGTGCAGAAGTATTGCTTGGTGATTGTAAATATTTTGTTTTCTTTAGATAGTGAATCTGTATGATGAAGGCACTAGGACTGTGTTCCCCATAACTTCGTAACTTTGTAATTATTTGGTAATAATGATCTATCCTGGTGCTATACATGTAAATATAAAGGTTAATTTTACCTAAATGTTGCACGACCGTATAAGGAGGCTCTACACTAAACTCTTCCAGGTCTTATAGTGTGCGACATACCAACCCCCGATTAGTAATCTCAAATTTAACCATCTCTACCAGGTCTCAGGTTAATAGATGGAATCTATAAATTTCAATGGTATTTTTTTTCCTAATCTCTACCCCCCCCCCATTGAGGAAAGTAAAGAATATAGGAAAGATTTTAACGCACATACTATTTGAAAATCAATCAATATGAAGAACCCTACAATACATGCATTTACACCATTTAAGAATCACTGATTGTACCTAAACCTACTTCGTTAATCATTCATGGTTTCCACAACCCTAGTTGTGGTGTTTAACAATATTTGTTCTTGTTATAGTCACAGATAATCAGTGAGGAATTCATGATAGTAACACTTGGGTTTGTATAATAGTAACTTGTAATGATGAAGATGTAAAGTAATCTTTGATTCAAAAAATAAAAAATAAAAAAATTCACAAAATATGTTTCAAGTCATAAAGAGTACTCAAATGTATAAGTAAAACTGAATATAGAGTGTGTAACCTCAATAAAACCCTTTAAAATAAGTATATATAGATGAGGGAATCCAGTCCCGGATAAAAAAGGAGTCTATAGGCCAATATCACTCAGGAAGGGCAGTGGTACGTACTATACCATGATGTGACAGACCATCCTGCCAACTGTGCCCCAACATTTTACTTTTATTCAAGGCTTCAACCTATAGGCTTAGCATAGTCTATACTGGACCGGCACGGACCCTAGTGTTTTCCATGCTGCGATGCTTGTGCTTCTCTGACCTTCAAACTTTCCAGCCACCTTAACGATCATTAGCATGGACCATACAGGCCTGGAATGGTCTGTTTCAACCTTCGTACCCCAAGACTTGTAAATATTCCTTTATTTCAGCATTCCTCCTAATCCAAAGAAATATCACGTTCCATCCCTAGAAAGTATGACCTATGTCTCCATCTGTGCTATCTCATTTAGCAAATTTTTCAAGCATTTTTCTTCCATTCTTCTCCTGTATTGAAGTTCCCTGCAAACACGCAACTAAACAATAAATTCACAATATATCATTTAAGAAAATCCTTAAATCCTTTGTTTTAGGCGTCAATAGTGTCATATTTTACTGGCACATCACGGGTCTCCAAAGCTTTTGACCTAAGTCAAGCAACTAACCAAATCTAAGCTAATGCTTTCAAGACTACTCCTACAACTACAAAGAAAAAACGGGAAACTGCTACCTAAACTAGAAATTTACAATATAGATCTACTCTAAGGCCACTAAGGATCAAATAAAACCATAGCTACCTAAGAAAATTTTAATCAACTTAAATTCCTCACCAAAAAGTAGCATTCATCATATTCATATCTTTTACAAGTCAAGTATATAAAAGTAGGGAAGTCATAACCTACCTGGATTCAAACAATGTGCTAACAATCATAGAGCCTGAGCCTTTCGTGAGTAATGGTAAAGTAGGGCCATGTTTTTTGGTCTGGGGAAAGGTCGAGGATATGTTCGGGTCGGGGTTTGGAGCAGGGGTAGGAGGGATAAGGGGTTAAAGGATCCTTTAAGTTGAGATTAGGGTCGTGGAACATAGGGAACTTACAGGAAAAGTCCATAGAATTAGTGAAAATTTTAAGAAAGATGAGAGTTAATATGGCTTGTGTCTAGGAGACCAAATGGGTGGGCACTAGAGCACGAGATGTGGACAGGTATAATTATGGTATTCGGAAGGTGTGAGGAATAAGAATAGTAGGAGTCCTAGTTGACGACGAGCTTAGAAAGCAGGTGGGACATGTTAGAAGGGTTAATGACAGACTGATATTGAGTAAGGTGGTCTTGGAAGGGATACTTTTAACATTATTAGTGCTTACGCGCTGTATGTGGTTTTGGATGGAGGGTGAATAAGAGATTTGGGGAGGTTTTGGATGAGGTGGTAAGTGGTGATTTTAGTGGGCATATCGATTTATTAGGGGGTAGGGGGTATGACGACGTGTATAGAGGTTTTGGTTTCCGAGAAAGGAATGAACGGGGGCTTCTATTTTAGAGTTTGTCAGAGCTTTTAGGTTGGTGGTAAGAAATTAGAACTTTTCTAAGAAGGAGGATCGGTTGGTTATCTTTTATAGTTTGGTGATGAAATATCAGATAGACTTCTTGCTACTTCAAAATAGGAATAAAGGCATGTGTGAAAACTGTAAGGTTCTCCTAATTGAGAACCATTAAACCCAACATAGGCTTTTAGTGACGTACTTAGAGATTAAGAAGAAGAGGATGAAAAGCGGTGTAAAGGACCGACCTAGGATTAAGTGGGGTAGCTTAACTTTAGCTAGTGCTCTAGAGATAGGAGAGAAGTTTTTGTATTTGGGGGCTTGGGAGAGTAGGGGGATACTAGCAGTATATGGGATAGGATAACGAAGTATATTACGGAGATGAAGAGTGAGGTGTTGGCTGTAATTAAAAGTTATTCAGGTAGGTGTAGTAAGGATGGTGGTAGAACAGTGATATTCAAGGAACGATGAAGGCTATGCGAAGTTGGAAGATAGTACAACCGAGGAGGAGAAGTGGACGAGTAGAGAGGAATATAAGTTGGAAAAGAGAGAGGCTAAGCTTAAGGTTACAGCTACTAAAACTACAATATTTGAGCGATTGTATGCTAAGTTAGAGGATAAAGGCGGAGATAAGAAGTTATATAGGGTATCTAAGGCTAGGGAGTGAGGTGCATCAAGGATAAGGATGGTAAGTTGTCGGTGGAGGATTCTTTTAGAGGAAATGGTAGTCTTATTTTCATAAACTCTTGAATGAGGCAGTGGAAAAGAACATTGTTTGGGGGGATTTGGAGCATGTAGGGAGGAGTAGGGATTATGGTTATTGTAGGTGTATTACGGTGGAGGAGGTTAAGGGTGATATTCATAGGATTTGTAGAGGTAGAGCGACTGGACATAATAAGATTCCGGTAGATTTTTGAAAGATCTTAGGTGGGACACGAATGGTGTGTCTTGCTGAGTTGTTTAATGTTATTTTAGGATGATGAAGATTCTAATATTTGGAGGTGGAGTATGATGGTTACTTTGTACAAGAACAAGGAAGACGTTCAAAATTGCAACAATTATATGGGTATCAATTTGTTAAGCCACACTATGAAGGTTTGGAAAAGGGTGGTGGAATTGACGCTGAGGAGGATTGTGACTATTTCTATGAATTAGTTGGCTTTATTCCAGGTCACTCGACTACCAAAACTATCCATCTTGTTAAGAGACTTTTGGAGAAATATATAGAGGGAGAGAATAACTTACACATATTGTTCATTGATTTAGAGAAGACTTACGACAAAGGTTTTAGAGGTTATATGGAGGTTCTTGAAAGTTAGAGGAGTTCATCTGGCTTATATAAAAACCCCTGCACGACCCCAACTTGTTATTTCAGCAAAAACCTTGTGTTTCCTTTAGATTCAGAGCAAAAATCTTCTCCAAATATCATCCTAAGGCTGGGAAAAATCCCCTCATTGTTGTTCATCAATTCCTATGCATTTTAGGTAAGTTCTTCTTCATTTTAATTCTTAAATTTCTTGATTTCCTCCATTAATAAACTCATGCCATAATACACAAATAATTCTTCATTTCTTGAGTATATTTTTCTTCTAGTATCATTAATACATTGTAATTCCAAAGCTTAATCCATAAAAATAACATCTTTGACCACTTTATGACCGAATCTGGGCTGTTTTGGAGCCCTTTTCGTACTCGAATTGTGCTCAGGTTTGGAGCACAGGGTCCTGACAACGTTGGAAACCCTGTGGCAAAGTTTATTTTCAGTTTCGGTAAGCGGGGACCCGCAAGCCTGATTTAGGCCTGATTTTAGGCCTAGTCCGGAACTTAGCATAAAGTATACCGTTATACTCATATTAACATATAGAATACATTGATGCAAGTTTCAGAGCATTCAGAGATTGTTTGACATCAGTATGAGTATGATTCATGAATTTACAACGCTTTATTGTCAGAAGACAGGTAAGCTCCGTGGGGCTATCTCTTAGCTTTAGGTTTAATAATAGTACTAAATAGCATCTATGGGTTGGGTAGCTA
>JBDJHY010223904.1:0-11153 GCA_039654485.1 Withania somnifera | reverse complement strand
CTTGTGTTGGTTTGCAATATATTTTTTATGCCAGTATAGCTTCCATTGGAGAAATTGGGTATTCTTTAAACCCAAATGATATTAAGTCCTTCCCATTTGACCCTGGTGAGAATTTTGATATTGGAGTTTATTTGGCTGAGCTTGGTCAAGATACCAAGCAAGTATTAACGAGGGTAAGTCCATGGTACTGTCTAGGTATCAATCCCGCGAGTATTACTTATTTCCACCTTCAAAGGGATAGATAAGTTCTAGTTTGTGTTTTGATTCCATGTAAAATCCCACTCCTTTTAGAGGATTTTTGGGACAAAAAAGGTGGTTTATTTCCACGAGGCAACTCGTTGTCTTCTTTTGTTGTCTTCACTTGTAATGATGTACCTAGCATGAGTCTTGATCCTTATTGTATGTTCATGAGTAGGCATATATTGAAGGAACTTGGTTTTCATAGCACAATTCTATGCTACCTCTTTGTGTATGATGACACCCATTTTAAGTTTGTAATTGTTTATAATAGAGGTTTGAGTTCTATGTGGACCGTCAATTTTCATTATTTGCAAATCACCTGTGACTTTTCTAAATTATTCTTGTCCAACTTCATAACACTTGGGATATCCAAGTGACCTGTGTCGTAGACTTTATCATGTTTAAGTCGATGTGGTGGAAGAATTGGTTATCCCTGGTGGTTTATAATTGTTGGTGCACTTTTGTTTACGCTAACTGTTGTACTAACCTTCATACATGAGGAGATATTGGTTTTGTGTTCCTCTTTTGTTGTTTTCAGGTTTGTGTTCGAGGAAGAATCCCTTTTAATAAGGGGAGGACGATATAATGATATGATTTGATATATGAAACGCAGCTGATACGAGGGAGAAATAAATAAACAAAAAAGATATGTAGAAATCAATAGATAACTCCCTGGTTTATAAGCAATAAGGGACTGGTTACCCTCAACTCTCAATTGAACCTATGAGACACTATAAACTCCAATAGTAAATCAAGGAAAATTGACTCAAATCCACAAATAGAAAATCCTTCGATTGAAAGAGAAAAGAAGTTAACAAGAAACTAAGGGAATCCACTCACAATTGCGTTCTACTGTTACGCTACGCTATGCTAAGCTATAACTATACTCTCAATGAGTTCAATTCCAATATTCATCAAAGTATAAAATAAAATGCTGTAAACTTGACAATTTATAACTATTACAAGTTTGCACAAAAGGCTCTTTGGCCCCAAAGTCTCATAAACTCCACATAAGACCCTAAAGTTCTTGAATCATCAGTTTAGCCTCTCAAGTTCTGGAGATGTCGGATCTTGCACCTTCCAAAGGTTGAATCTCCCTTGACATGGCTTGACAATGGTTTCCCATGCATCTCTCTTCCGCATAGTCACCTGCAATGCTTGTAACTCCTGCACCGAACTCTGTGTGAATGGCTAGGATGGGTATGTGGTACCCGTGGTCGTATCATATGAGCACAGATGGGACCAATCATGCTATATCAATATATCAAGGCATAGGCGAGAGAATCCAGGCTTTGGCAATACTGAAGGGCTAATAGAGATCCAAATGGTAATTTTTTGTACAAACAGGAGCAATCTATAGTTTTGAAGATAGCTTGGGAAAGAGGGAAAACTTTAAGGACTTGAGTTGATGAAACCCAGACTTGAAGGGTCAATATGATAGCTTCAAGACTTGAAGGATTAATTTGTAGTGTTAGGTTACTTGTGAGCCAAAGTGTAATTTATACAAACTTTTTTTAGTATAAATATTTGGCCTTAAATTATTTTCAACATATTAGACATTTTGAGAGTTAAATATTAAAGTTAGAAGACTTTGCTAAAGTTATTCGGGCTTTTAGGGTAGATTGTAGGGTTACAATCTAGGCTTAGAAATGGGTTCTATCCCGTTGTTGGTTTAGTACTGATTTACTTGTCATTCATATTGGATGCTCATTTGTGGATTCTACTGAGTTTCCATTTCATGAATTACACTTCTTCTCCCTTTGATATTTATGGATTCGGGTATCTTTCTGATCTTCCCTACTCATCTTATCATTCTTCTTGGGATTATTAACTTTATTACTCTATTTAATTAATAATTTTCACATATCTTTACTTTTCATTTTTTTCCATCCAAATTTGTGTGTCTCATCATACAATTAGTACCAAAAACCTTATCAGGGAAAACCCAGTAGGATTAAAAAGTTGGTTAAGAAAAAACAGTACATCATGTATTCTTACTTACCTTGATGAATATCATGATTCAAATAATTAAGTCTTTGCATCCCAACTTTATGCACCATCCTCTTCAGAATTGAGGTTGGTAAAGACTTGGTAAATATATCTGATGGATTATCACTTGAACGGATTTGCTGGACATTAATATCACCACCATTCTTTTGTAGATCATGAGTAAAGAACAACTTCGGTGATATGTGCTTCGTTCTATCTACTTTGATGAAACCTTATTTCAATTGAGCTATGCAAACAACATTGTCTTCATACAGGACTTTGGGTACCTTGACATCACTTTTCAGGTCACATCTTTTTTTGATGGAATGTATCACAGATCTCAACCACACACATTCTTTACTTGTTTTATGAATCATAATAATTTCGTCAATGATTTGAAGAAGTGGCAACGATAGATTGCTTTGTAGACCACCATCATAGAGTAGTTCCCCCAAATGTAAATACATAGCCTGTCTAAGATCAAGACTTAGGTAGGTCTGATAAATAACATGCATCTGCATAACTAAAAAGATATGCACAATGTTCGTTAGAGTAAAACAGACCCATATCAATAGTTTATTTTAAGTATTGCATTATATACTTGACTCCATTCCAATGTCTCCGCGTAGGCGAAGAACTATACCTTGCTATAAAATTAACAGAATGTGTTATATCAAGCATCGTTGTATTAGCAAGGTACATAAGTGCACCAATTGCACCGAGACATGGTACTTCAGGACCAAGGAGTTTCTTATTTTCTTCTTGAGGTTGGAGCGGATCTTTATTCATATGAAGTGATCGAACAACTATTGGAATACTTAATGGATGTGCTTTGTCCATGTAAAACCATTTTAAAATTTTCTCATTATAGATATATTCATGGATAAAGATATTGTATGTTAAGTATTTGATTTGTAGACCAGGACAAAAGTTACGTCTTTCAGAGATCCTTTATCTTAAACTCTTTCTTTAAATACTCAATAGCATTTTGAACCTCTTTTAGAGATCCGATTAGATTTATGTCATTGACATAAACGACCAGTATGAAAAACACTGATGCCATTTTCTTAGTATACAAGGAAAAATTACATCATTTATATAACCTTCATTTAGGTACTCACTGAGGTGATTACATCACATACACCCTAATTGTTTTAGACCATACAATGATCATTGTAATCTGATTGAGTACGTACCTCGAGACTTTGAACGATATGTTTTAGGAAATTTAAATTTTTTTGGGATTTTCTTGTAAATTTAATTATCAAGTGAGCCATAAAGATATGTTGTAACCACATCCATGAGATATATCCCAAGAGTCTCACTTACAGCTAGACCGATAAGATGTCAAAACGTTATTGCATCCATAACTGGTAAATATGTTTCTTCATAGTCGATGTGGGAGTCTTTGAGAGAATCCTTGTGCCACAAGGCGTGCCTTGTATCTTACAATCTCCTTTCTCTCATTTCTTTTTCGTACACACACCCATTTATAGACAAGTGGTTTTACACCTTTGGAATTTTCGACTACAGGTCCAAAAACCTCACGTTTAAAGTGAGTTTAATTCTGACTGAATTTCTTTTTTCTATTTCGGCCAATCACATCTTTGCTCACATTCCTCAACAGATTGAGGTTCAAGATTCTCACTGAGTTGCATAATATTAAGTGCAATATTATTTGAAAAAAATATTATCTACTGTAATTTTCAATAGATTTAAATTTATTCCATCACCAATAGAACTTATTGAGAGTTCTTCGTTTACTTGAGTCTTGGGTTCACAGATTTCTATAGGAACATTATGATTAAACAGACCTTGAACCTCTTCGTGAAATTCTTTCATAGTGTCATTTTGATCATCTTTCGTGCTTCTTTTCCTAGGATGTTTATCTTTCGAACCTAATGGTCTACCACGCTTCAGGTGTTTCTGGGACTCAGAAGCTATGCCACTAGTGGATGGTCCTTCTGGGATATCGATTCAAACAGGTACATTCATTATAGGGACATGTGACTTCATTATTCTTTTCGTATCAGTAAATGTATCTGGCATTTGATTTGATATTGTTCGTAAGTTGATGATCTTCTGGACCTCTTGCTCACATATTAGAGTACATAGATCAAAGTGTGATAGTGATTCTCCCTCTAATTGCGGGATATTTGTTTCATCAAACCGACAATTGACAGATCTAGCAGTGAATAACTCTCCCGTTAGTAGTTCAAGGTAGCGAATAATCGAGGGTGAGTCAAATCCAACATATATTTTTAACCTTCTTTGGGGGCCCTTTTTAGTACGTTGCGGTGGTACTACTGATACATATACCGCACAACCAAAAATTCATAGATGAGCAATATTTGGTTTATTACCAAACACCAATTTAGACAAGAATATTTATTATAGCTATTCAGTCGGTGACTTACAAGTGATGCTGCATGTAAGATAGCATGACTCCAAATGGTAGTGGGTAATTTCGTTCTCATATGTAATGATCTAGTTATCAATTATAGATGCTTAATAAATGACTCTGCAAGGCCATTTAAGTATGAACATCAGCTACAGGATGATTCAATTTTTATGTCAATTGATAAATAAGAATCATTAAAAGCCTGGCATGTAAATTCTCTAGCATTATTGAGGCGAATGGACTTGATAGAATAATCTAATAATTGCACCTTTAATTGAATTATTTGAGCCAACAACTTCGCAAACATAGGTTGCAAGATGATAGGAGGCATACATGAGACCACCTTGAAGATGCGTCAATTAAGACAATAAAATATCTAAACACTCCACTAGGTGGGTGGATAGGTCCACATATATCCCCATGTATACGTTCTAAAAATCTAGGGGATTCGATGCCATCCTTCAATGGTGACGACCTCATAATCAATTTGCCTTGGTGACAAGCAACACATGAAAATTCATCATTTGTAAGAATCTTCATGTTCTTTAATGGATTCTCAATTAAATTTTCTTTGATTCGCCTCATATTATTGATCCAGAGTAACCTATTCGGTCGTTCCACAATATAAAATTATTCAAATCAGTAAACTTCTAGTTTACAATAGAATGTACTTCAATTGCACTAATTTTTGCATAATATAGTCCAGAAGACAATGTTGGTAATTTTTTAAAACATAGTTCTTGCCCGAGACATTCTTGGTAATGCATTATTCATTTCATTTATTGTCTCAACATGATACCCATTTCGGCTGATATCCTTGAAACTTAACAAGTTTCTTAGGTATTTAGAAGAGAATAAAGCATATTCTATAACCAGTTTTATCCCCTTAGGTAGAAATATAAGAGCTCTTACGGAGCCTTCAATCAATTTCGAGTTACCAGAAACTATTGTAACATTCACTTTTCTCCTCAGCAAATAAGAGAAGTATTTCTCATCTTTGAAGATGGCATTGGTCGCTCCACTATCAATTACACAGATATCGTCCTGATTGAGTATTGATCCAAATAAAACTTGTGGTACATCAATATTTTCTTTAATATGAAAAGAATAAAACAAAGTAAATATTACATGGTTACTATCAAACAGAACTTTTACATAAACTTTATTTATTTACATGGCTTATAGAGATACATATATACAAGTCATTAAAACAACAGAACTTCAAACCATTTATATTATTGAGGGCTCATCACCTAGATGGTGATCCACTTTGCCTTCAGGGAAGACAATAATCGGCTACATCAAGTTGCATGAGTTCAATATTATCTTTGGTAATAAAATTTGATTCTTTTTTAGTTTCCTCCCTTTTCAAGGATGCTTGGTAAAGCTGGACCAAACACTTCAACACACGACATTACCGTGACCAGTGTCCTTTTCCTTCACATCTGTAGCATAAATTTTTAAAATTTTTCTTGGGTACCGTATCATACCTCTCATCCCTCCATTAGGTCTTTGGTTATTATTTACTGTGAGACGACCACCGCGACCATAATTTCTTCTTCGACCATGTCCATAATCACGTTTGGAGCCACGATCTCTTCCACACTGTTGAAAGTTTGCCTCATTCACTTCAGGGAATGGAGCAAATCTAGCAGGTCGACTTTCATGGTTCTTCATTAGTAGGTCGTTGTGTTATTCAACAATCCGAAGGTGTGAGATTAATTCAGAATATTTTGTGAAACCCATACCTCAATATTTCTGCTGCAGGAGCATATTCGAGGCTGAAAAAATAGAGAATGTATTTTAAGCATGTTGTGATCAATGATATTCTCCCCGCATAATTTTAGCTGTGAAATAATTCTAAATATAGAAGAATATATTTAGTTATAGTTTTAAGATCTTGCAACCTCAAATTCAGCAACTCATAATGAGCTTGCGAAAAGACGACCAATTCAGGTGGTCGTATCTATCTTCTAAATTATCCCATAATGTAAGCGGATCTTTAAATATCAAATATTCTATTTTTTAAAACTTCGTCAAGGTTGTGGTGGAAAAAAATCATCACCTTGGATCGAAATTGAATCGATGCATGATTTCCATTTTTGATGGTGTCTGCCGGACCCATGCATCTAAGTAGAGTTTGGCATCAAGTGCCCATGACATGTAGCCTTTGACCGATATATCCAGGGCTAAAAGAATTCTAACTTAAAAATATAGATATTATAATAAAATAATAGTATTACCATTTATACCTATTATAATATATGCTCGAATCGACAGAGTCTCGTGCTGATAACGTGTTATAAAATAAAATACAATACCAAAATAAATAAATTCTAAAAATAGAAACTTACTAAAAGAGGAAAGTTTCTAAAAGAGAAAATTGAACAACAGTGGAAGGTTGCTAAAAGGGAAAATTGAAAAGTTGCTATTTTTTTCATACAATTCATATTTATACAACTCTTGTTGGTTGGCACATGACTTTGTGAGCCATTAGTCACCATACATGAACTCTTGTTGGTTAACACATATTAGGCCACTACTCCATCTCTCATTAATCCAGTTGACATGCCACTACTTTCTTTTTTACATTATCCACATGGACATCCACACACGAGGCCACGACAATGATAAAATAATTATTTTATTTTCATATTCAAAACTTTGATAGGATATTATGAATCAATTCAAATGTTTCATATAAATTTTCTATTAAAGTTATATATTTTTTATGATATCAAGCTTAGTATATAAATAATTACTTTAATATTTCATAAATTTATTAATTTTGAATATATTTAAAAGGATAAAATAACAAAGATAATGGTGATATTTAATTAAACATGATGTGCTTATTAATTTTTTTTATAACTTAAGAAGATAATTTTTTAAAATAAATTTATGATTACACTGAAATGTTGTTATTATTGTTAGTGTTGTAGCTTGGATATAATTAAATATAATATGCTAAGTAAATAGTTTTTTACTATAACGAATTTATTGAGCAATTTTTAAAGTTCTTAAGACAATGTTATTAGGATTTTGAATAAAAATAAATTATTGGAAGTAAATAAATATAAAATTATATTGGAAGTAAATAAATATAAAATTATATTTGATATAGCTGATGTTTAACTTGAATTTTTAATTATATCCACTTATAACAAATTAAATTATCTAGGAGTGTACTCTAATCTATAATTCATTTATCATTTTTGTGATGCATAAAAGAAAATTATCAATTCTAATTTCACTAAAAAATTTAGCAATTATAAAATATAAGTTATATTTAGCAAGGAGAGAGGCTAAGCTGGCAATTATGATAGCTAAAATAGTAGCGTTTGAAAGATTGTATGCTGAGTTAGAGGATAAGAAGTTATATGGTCTAGCCAAGGCTAGGGAGCGAAAGGCTCGTGAACTCGACTAAATGAAGTGCATCAAGGGGCAGGATGACAAGGTTTTGGTCGAGGATGAACTTATTCAGAGGAGATGTTAGTCTTACTTTCATAGACTCTTGAATGAAACAGGGGGACAAGGACATTGTGTTGGGGGACTTGGAGCACACAAGGAGGAGTAGGGATTATGGTTATTATAGGTACATTAAGGTAGATGAGGTTAAGAGCGCTCTTTGTAGAATGCTTAGGGGTAGAGAAACCTGACCTAATGAGATACTGGTAAATGTTTGGAAGAGCTCTGATGGGTCAGGCATGACATGGCTTACTAAGTTGTTTAATGTTATTTTTAAGATGATGAAGATGCTTGAAGCCTGGATATGGAGTACGATGAACTTTTATTGTACAAGAATAAAGGTAACATTCAAAATTACAACAATGATAGGGAATCAAGTTTTTAAGCCATATTATAAAGGTTTGAAAAAGGGTGGTAGAGTTGAGGTTGATGAGGATCGTGACTATTTTTAAAAAATAGCCAGCTTGTTCTGGGTTGCTCGAAAACAGAAGTTATCCATCTTGTTAGGAGACTTGTGGAGCAATATATTGAGAGGAAAAATGACTTGGTGTTCATCGATCTAGAGAAGGCCTACGTAAAGTTCCTAGGAACGTTCTTGGATGATAAAGGTGTTTATGCGGCTTTCATTAGAGCGATAAAGCACATGTATGATAGAGTCAAGACTCGCATGTAAGAAGAATGAGCGAGGATTCAAAGAACTTTTCTATCTTAATGGGGTTGTACCAGGATTTGGTTTTTAGTCCATTCTTCTTTGCCTTGGTGATGAATGTATTGACACAAAAAATTTAGGGTGAGGCATCTTGGTGTATATTATTTGCGAATGCCATTGTTCTGATCCATGAGACTCACAGAGGAGTTAATGCTAAGTTGGACGTCTGGAGACATACCCTAGAATGTAAAGGGTTCTGGTTGAGCAGGACCAAAATGGAATAATTGAAGTGCAATTTTAGTAAGACAATGCCTGAGGCTGATATGGTAGTGAAGCTTGATAGTCAGGTCATTCAGAAGAAAGATAGTTTCAAGAATCTTGGGTATATAATTGAGAAAAATGGAGATGTTTAAGAGGATGTCACTTACCGTATTAGTGCAAGATTGATGAAGTAGAGACTCACTTCGAGATTCTTTTATGATAAGAGGGTGCCCCCTAAATTTAGAGGTAAGTTCTATCAAGTGGTGGTTAGACCTATTATTTGGACGAGACAGAGTATTGTCTTGTCAAATACTCTCATATCCAAAAGATGAAAATGGCGGAGATGAGGATATTGTGAGGGATATGTGGAGTTTTTACGAGTTATAGGATTAGGAATGAGATTATTTATGACAAGGTGGGGTGAGTTTTGTGGACAAGATGTGAAAAGTAAGGTTGAGCTGGTTCAGGCATGTGATGAGGAGGGGATCGGATGCTCCAGCATGCAGGTGTGAGATGTTGGTATTGGGTGGTTTCAAGCGAGGTATAGGTAAACCGAAAAAGTATTAAAGGGAGGTGATTAGACATGACATGAAGTAGTTACAGCTTGCCAAGGGCATGAACCTAAATAGGAGGATATGAAAAATGTGAATTAAGGTGCAAAGTTAGTAGGAAGGAGTGAGTTCTTACTAGTAGGATATGTGTTTTATTTTAGTTTTTGTGTTAGTAGTAGTGTAGTGCGATTCTTGTAGTGTCTTATTCTTGGAGTTGTATTGATGTTTGTTATTCAGGATAGATTGTTGTGTTATTCTATGGTAGAATTATTTTTTTTATTAGCTGTCATTCTGTTACTATATATTATTTATTATTTATGATTTTATTACTATATTACTATATATTTCGGTTAGCATTGTGATTATTGTTTTATTAGGCTGTAATTTTGTTATGAGCCGAGGATCTATCAGAAATAGCCCCTCTACCTCACCTATGAGGTAGTGATATAGTCTATATACACCATGCCCTTCACAAGCCCCACTTTATTGAAATTTATCGGGTATATCGTTGTTATTATTGTAAGTAGATAGACAGTCAACTAATTCTCTATTTATATTTTGTACTAATAAGAAATTATAATAAAAATAAACAGTTAACCACTATCCTATTGACATTTTGTAGTAATATGAGATATGTTTTAAAATAAAAATTTGATGATGAATTTATATTTAAAATTATGTAAAATAGAATACAATTTTTTTTTAAAAATGAAATTTTAGGAATAAGAAAATATATATTTATTTGTATTATCTATTAAAACAAATAATAAGCAAGAATACTAGGTGAGTAAGCTATTAAAAAGTCACATAATAATGTAAGGAAACTAACTAATAAATAACACAATAACTATACGAAAAGAAAAATTATGAAGAAAACATAAATTATAGTATAAGAAAATTGAAGAACACAATTTTCTTTTAGTTGAGAAAGTATTTTTTTTTCAATTATAATGAGCAACGTATTAAATTATGTATACACTAATTAAATCTCATCAAAAGATAAATTCAATTAACATTAAGATATAAAATCTAAGTAATTATATTTAAACTTTACATTCTTTATTTTGAAATAAAAGAAAAGAAAACTTAATTGTTTAAGATGTGTAATAAAAAAATGTCATACTAGATAAAAGTAATTAAAATACAATAGAGAAATATATAGAAAAATTGGGGTGGGGGGTAGTATTTTAAACTAAGTTTCTGAATATAATGAATTACTTAGATAATATACATATTACTATTCATAAATTTTAAATTAAAGAGAAGTAACTATAAAATAAGAATTCAAAAAATAAAACTTTATAAGTAAACAATATAGATATATTTACTCAATATTAATAATATTAATATGAAACATAAATGTTTTTGATAATTTTATGATTCGTTGTTCCTATTCTTATAAATTTAGTTATGGAATTGTAATAGTATTGGGATGTGGAAGGGACAGTGGAGGGTCGCGGGGAGGTGAGAACAATATAATTATTTAATTTTTTTAAAAATAATATAATTTAATATATTTGAACTAACATCACAATTTAAAAATAATATGTTTATTCGCACACACTACTGAGAGATACAAACAAGTAAAGATCAC
>JBDJHY010223883.1:0-11154 GCA_039654485.1 Withania somnifera | reverse complement strand
ATAATAATAATAATAATAATAATAATAATAATAATAATAATAATAATAATAATAATAATAATAATAATAATAACAACGATAATGATAACAACAACACCAACTTTAACATGTCTTAATTTGCTAAGATCTTAAAATAAGTAATGTAGAACTTTGGAATAATAAATATATAAAATAATTCTAGAGATATTTTTAGATAAAGGTTTAATAAAATATTTTTCTCTTATCATATATTTTAGGCTTTCTTAATTATTAATTTTCCTAATGTTTCTTTCGAAGCCCTTACCAAATTTTTTAGTACTCCTTAACTCTTAAAATATATTTCTCTCACCATATATTTTACATTTTTTAATTTTAAATATAATTACAAAATTTAAATGATAATTGTAGAAAAAATAAAAAATTATTTTATCTACTGGAAGGTTTTTAATAAGGAAAAAAAGTCCAAAACACTTCTTTAAAAGTCTTTACATTTTTAATATATTATAAATAGATAAATAAATTAATTATTCAAAGAAATAGATATGCTCTTTTATAATAATTAATTTAAGTAAGATATTTTCCATATTAGGAAAATTACATATATACTTTCTAAACTTGTCCGACAAATTTAGTTACACATTTTAATTTTAGGGGCATTTGCCTATCCCATTATTGATTTTTATAGAAAAATTATTACTCCCTTTTATCGCCATTCTACGTTGTACCTTTTCTGTTGTAATTCATTTAAAAAAATGTTAAAGCCTTATATAATAGAAATATTTTTTTATTAATAAAATAATTTATAATCACATAAATATCTAAATATTATTTTAAATTATAAATTATAAATTTTTTTCTTAAATATCATATCAGGTCAAATTATATTACGTAAAATAAAATGGGACCCATCAATCTAAACTTAGCTAGCATTTGGCGGTAAATTCTCAAATATTTTTGTGTAGTCATTTTTTGGATGAAATTTTATCATGTGTTTGGTTATAATTTTTAAAAATAAAAATATCAAAAATAAAATTTCATCCCTAAAATTATAATTTTTTTAATTTTTGAAATCTTAAAAATAATAAATTATATGACCAAACACTTTCTATCAATTTATAACTTTTTTATGACCAAACAAATCCTTAATTACGAAGTAGATGTAATTTGTAAAGTGCATTATTTCGTTGAGCCTAATTAGAAAGAGACAATTGCTAATAATACTGAGTAATTAAAAAGTTATTCTTATTTTTTTACAAAAATATTTTCTATTTGATTTTTTTTATTTCTCAATCTTTACTTCCTTTTATTGCATCTAATTACACATATTTTTTATTTTCTTCATTTAGTCTAATTGAACGGTTATTCTAATTTCTTAATTAAAATATAATTTTATATTCAATGAAGTTATAAACTTACGTTTTCTTTTTATAATATTAGTTAAACATATATTTTTTTAATTATATATTCTTAACATATATATGTATTTTATGGAACCAAAAAATTCAAGATATGACGAAGTGAATGCGTAAAATTCGTGGGGCCCGCTAAACTTTATCGCGCCTGATCATGCCAACATTTCTTCCCATTATAGTGCCTTTTTTTTTTTTTTTGCACTTTGCCGTGTCTTGCATTATTTTAAACTTGTTATTTTTTTTTTCTTCTCTAAAATTAATACCCCCACCCCCTCAAAAGAAAAAGAAACAGGAAACACAAAATTCTTAAAAATGTGTAAAAATTGAACTGTTAATATTACATATTTAGTACTTAATAATAATATATAAATAAAAATAAAAAGTAAAACTAGTCAAATAGAACAAGCTATATTACTCGATAAATAAATCATTGAGTTGATGGGATATATATATATATATATATATATATCTATATTTCAAATTTGACATTCTATTGTATAATTTTCCGTCAAGGGGTTCAGATGAACCTCCTACCTCCCATGTAGATCCATCCTTGTATTTGATACCTAATTTAACATCATTTATAAAAGTAATTTATTTGTAAAATATTAATAACATTGATAATTAATTTATGTTTAAAATTTTATCAAATTATATAGTTAAACTTGTGCAACTAAACAATACATATGTAAATACACTGTAGCAAACAAATAGACCATGATAATTGCTATACTATTTAATTATTATGATATATAATTATACCAGGTGACTTTCCAAACATGGCCTAAATTAAAAAGTTGACATTCATTTAAGTATGTCATGATCTGCGTTAATAGATTATGCGGGTACCTACGCTATCCTAAGTAACTAGGAGAATTCTTAATATCCGACCAACCAATTTTGCTGAAGACAATCTTTAAGAAAAAACTGAATATTAAATCAATTTAAAACTAGAAATAGAATTTTTTAATTTTATTACAATTTATAACAACTGCCATTTACTACCCTTAAGACCTGGTCAAACATGTAAAAAAGTTCCTACACATAGAGTAGACTCCACTTTTGCTAGGAAAAAAAAATGTAAAAGTTGGTGCACAATACCACCCATCCATCTAGTAACTGCAAACTATCATGCATCCAGGCTACACCCTAAGGAAAATATAGCAAGAGTGAGGTCAGTAGAAAACACATGAATTGATAGGCACCACAGTCCCGACAGTATTTGTCCACAAAATCATAAAATAAAATCAAGAAAAGATCATAACATCTTAAAATAAACATAATTCAACTAAGGCTGCATTGACATTACCACCATTTATTCATATAGTTACTATCTCCAATCTATCTTTCAACTCTATTATCAAGATCATTTGGTACTAAAATTCACTAGCCTTATTAATTCACACAATTCACAATAAATAGACATAAGATATCACTATCATTCTTTTATTTGCATCACCTCTTTCATTACCCACACTTATAAATCAAAACTCAATAATCATAAATAACTTATACTAAACTACCGGGCTAACAATCAATCACCCTCTTATAACATCAAGAGACAATAACTAGTCAATCAGGTAAGCAAATATTACAACAAGTACAATGAAGCAAGCCAACCAAAACGTATAACAAGTAAACATATAAATTCACTTCTCAAATAAATTACATAATCAGTCCTCAATAAGCAACCAAGTCGAAGATACAAAATCAACTCAATCTTAATAACCAAGCAAGAGGACTCAAAATTCTTATTAGCAATTGTTGTTGTTGTTATTTTTGTCAAACATGGGCCTTATAGGGACTTCCCATGTATCATATCATCATTGGGATTCACCTTTTTAAATAAATCACACAATCATTCCTCAATAAGCAATTAAGTAAAAAAAATAAATCAACTCAATCTTAACAACAAAGGATGAGAACTCAAATCTCATTAGTAATTGTTGTTGGCCTTATAGGCATTTCCTATGTATCATATCATTGCTGGGATTTACCTTCTTAAATAAATCATATAATCGGTCCCCAATAAGCAATCAAGTTAAAAATATAAATCAACTCAATCTTAAAAATCAAGTAAGAGGACTCACGTCTTATTAGAAATTTTTACTATTTTGTTGTTATTGTCGGTGTAATCGTCGTTTTTATTATCGTTATTATCATCGTTGTCATTGTCATTGGTGTTGTTATTATTGTTGCTGTTATCGTTATCATTATCATCGTTGTCATGATTGTTAGAGTCATTATTATCATGTTGTTGTTATGGTTATTGTCATCATTGTTATCATTGTTGTTGTTATCATCGCCATCGTCATTGTAATGACTAAAAAGGATATTTTTGATATTTCTCATAAAATTATTATTTTACCCCCCGGTAGTTGAATCGAGTCATATTCATTCATTTTATGAGATTGTTTTTGAAATCAGAGCTAAAGATTATAAGATTTAAGAAATTTTTAGTTTTTTTAAGCCTTTAAGTTGAAATAATTGATTTTAGCCAATATTTGGAGTTTTGAGTTTTGGAACAAAATTTCATCGGTTCCATTAGCTCCGAAATGTGAAATTGGTTTAGGAGGATCTTTATTTTTATTTTTAGGCTTTTCGTGGTGATTTTATCCCACTTGACGAGATAAAGTTGGATTTTAAAGCCAAGTTTGACTTTGGATAAAATTTAATGATTAGGAGATCGTATGAGAATTTTTTAAATTTTGTTAGATTCTAAAGATTATTTTTGATCTAGAAAATGGTTTGGATAGTGCTCCATAGGTTCTGGGTGCATATTGCTATTTTAGAGTAAAGTTTGTATATTACTCACCATGGCGAATATGGGTTGAGGAGACCTTGGATTTTCATTTTGATAATTCTATTGTGTTTGAAATAACATACACACTCAAAATTCATATATGATTTGTGTTCGTGGGGTATTGAATGAGTATTGGAAGTCCATTTGGAAGATATAGCCACTTTGCTGTCAGGTGTCCGTATGGATCCATACGGCCCGTACAGGTGGCTGTATGGTATCCATACGAATTGAGCCTTTTGTATTGTGCCTATAGACAAGACATACAACTCGTATAGGTACCTGTATGGCCTAATGACTGCCAAAATTCCAGGTTTTAAATAAACGGTGCTTTGGTTTTTTTACATACTCCTAAGTCCTTACATGAGACTTTCGAGATATTCTACCCTATTTTCATATTAAAAAACACTTATTAAGAACATTAGAAGAGATTTTTGTCTTTTCGGAAAATTTAAGTGATAAAGTTTTCAAAGATTCAAGGCTTTTGATAAAATTTTCACCCAAATACTTATTTTTTATGGGTTTCTAAGCATGAGTTCATCCTAACTTCTTATGATTTGTAAGATTTACTTTGGGGTTTTAAAACCCAAACTTTTTATAGATAATATGATATTTTGACGATCAAATTAAATCCAATTTTTGAATAAAACTTGATACTTTATATCTCCAAGTTATGAGTGACTTGAATTTCATAAAAACTTCCTAATTTCTAAATGCGTTTTTGGACTTGACTTTTTGGGTGAATTAATGTATCTAAATATGGATACTGTTCTTTATGATTTCTCATGGAAAATTCATAATTTTCTAAATTTTGTAAAATCAGAGGCTCAACGTAAAGAAATGCTCAATTGTTTTTTTATTTTTAAGACACGTGGAGGCTCTTGTCTATCTTATAAAGTGTTCTAGGTATTTGTACCTTTTTATTAAAATAAAGAGTAATGGGGAATATCTGGGGGTATCCATGTGTGATTTGATAAGTATTCATCCAGCTACTAAAATCGAGCATGCGAGATTTAAAATAAAGATAATAAAATTATAAACATGAGCTTATGGATTGAGATATATATGCAGCCATGAGATGCCTAATTGTGATTATTTGTACTTGATCAATTACTTATATAATTTCATGCCCTTGCGTGACCTTTGTTGATGTGGATATGGATTCCTCTTTGTTTCTTTGCCCATGAGCAGCCTTATTGATTATTGGGTGATAATGTCTCTCTACTTTTTCATGAATTACATATTGTATTCTCATTTATTAATGCATATTGATCATTGAAATGAAAATGATTTGAAAGGACAACGCCGAGGTGCGATTTTTGACATTATCATGATATAAATGAAAAATAAAGACAAAGAGAAATATAATATACAAGAGCAATATGACTGGTTTTTGATTTTTGATATTGCTATGATATTGAATATGACATGAAAAGACCATTGGCCAATGTATGATTACCTATATGGTTATGATATTGATGTATGATACAAAAGCAAGGATATAGATGTGATTTTCGGTATTGCTAAGGTACATGAGACAGACATGCATTACATTACATTTCACAAACATTGATCCATTTACATGATTAATTTCATATTTTTTGAGCATGTCTGTTATGAAATACTTTATTCACTCATCGATATGTTATTAATTTGTCCCACTTATTTGGTTATTGGGATGATGTTACGAGCCTGAGATGACTGATTATGATGAGAATTTTGGACTGGATTGTAGTCCCGATGAGATGAGGTAAACCTTCCTATTATAAGATTAAAATGCAAAGCTTTCTGAAATACTGAGTAGAAAATAATGAGAATTATCTTTATCGGTTAAGTATGGTATTGAGTTTGGTCTAGACATTTCAGAATCTATCCTACAAGTGTATTTCTTGATTACATGAGATGTACCCTTCTTACCGTAGTTGGACTTATAAGGTTGGGGCAGACATTAGTATTAGAATTGAGTTGCATTCCATTATTTATCTTGGACTATTCTTATTAGTAATTATATCACGAGTCTGATCCTTTATTGCATCAGATATACCCTTCCTACCACGGTTTGACTTATGAATTAAGAACTAATGAGGCTTTATGGACTTTTTCTATGAGACCGTAGCACAATGAGTGAGATTTATCCTATGAGTATTTAACAGACTCGGAGAGGGAAGTTTACCTCCGAATAGGCTACGTATGAGATAGTGCATTTGATATATTTAGATTGGTTTCACTTGATGGTTGATGTAACTAGTTGGCCAGTGGTGACTTGCTGGTACTCTCCTATTTAGATATGGTTTTAGTTGTAGTTGATTACTCTGGTTTGCTGACTTACCATTGGTTTCTTTTGAGGTGTTTATTACTGTTATCACCCCTATGCCTTGTATCTATTATTTACTTTTCATAGTAAATTATTGTACAGTTTGATTTGTAGCTTGGTATCTAGAGGATTATGTTTGGTATGATTAAGGTCGTTGGTGACTCGTCTCCACTTTGTTTTAATTCAAGGCCAGTGATACTTGTTGGGTACCTATTGTTTATTTGGTACTCACTCCCGTGCTTTCTATACTTGTGTAGGAGCAGTCGATGCAACTTGATCATCTCCTCCTAGATTAGGTCCAAGGCTCGAGGTTGTGAGACTTGAGGTAGCTATTTGTCATCCGGCAGATGCCCAAACTCTTTACATGTTGTCATAGATCCTATTTAAGGATTCTGGATATTTGAGATGTGTATTTATTTTATCTTTTTTTACTCATAATTAGAGGCTTGTATATAGTGACACCGAATTTTGGGTGGTTTTGTAGTTCAATTTTTATGTCGTACCTTTCTTTCTTCTTGCTGATTCATTATTTTCTATGTTCACCCTTATAGGATTGAATAGGCTTACCTGTACTAGTGGATTGATACAGGTGCCATAACGACTTGGGATTTTGGATCGTGATAGTTGTTTCCATCATTATAGTTATTATTGTTGTCGTTGTTATCATTGTTATTGTTGTTGTCGTTGTCGTTGTCGTTGTTGTCATTGTCTTCATCGTCAAACATAACCCTTATAAGCACTTCCCATTTATTATATCAATTACTGGGCTTTATAAATATTTCCCATAATCATATCAAATTAAAATATCAAAATTATTTTTTCTTGGCCATACAGCCAGCAAGAACTATTTCCTATAGGTTTAGCATGATAAATCAGAGTAAAAATATTTCACTTTCAATATTTATTAGTTCACATCTTTCACTTTTTTGAGTAATGCCGAAACTAACCTAGATTGTAACGACCTATTCCATCATTATGGAATGTCTCCTTGTTGTTTTTATGATGCTTAAACCCTAAATTTTGGAAGTTGAAAATTTTTGCTACCGTAGTCTTAACCAAAACCTTAGTCTTGAATGCTTAGAAGGTTCTACAAAGGTGGTGAATTAGTGTTGCCATTTTAATGTGTAAATTGTTATAGTAGACTCATTTATCTAATCTTAGTACTTTCTGAAATTGAATTCAGTTCTCTAAAACTTCAGTAATGATAATTACTGTGAAAGGCTTATAATTTAATGTCTAGATTATGGGTTTATATAGTGAATTGAGAAACCCTAGAATTGGATAGAGCTCACTATTTTGGTAAAGGATGAATTACCACCGTGGGCCACCGCAATGGTAAATATACCATTGCAACAGTAATGACTCAGATTCCAGGCCCTTTATTCCTAATAGGGCTTTATTCCCCAAAACTTAATTTTAGAATAAAAAGATGAAACTAAGGCTGGAGAGAAAGCTTTTGGGAGAAAATCTTCATTAAAGCAAGTGAAATCATTCCCTTTTATTGTTATAATCCTTAGAATTAGATAGTCACTTGGATTCTTTAATGGTGGATAACTATGGTGGAAACTCGTATTGATATTCACCTACTATTGATATTTTCTTGTGAATAATTAGTATGATAATGGAATTTGCCCTTTGAAACTAGAGTTTTTATAATTTCTTTGGAAAGTGTGAACCTTGATGATAAACTAAGTTCATAGGACCCTTGAGTAAGGCTTGAAGCCATGTGAGTGGGTTAAAGAGACGCTAGAATTGATTTCTCGATATCTTATATTCATTTTAATTGATTATCATGCATTATGTATTTCTAGAATGTTCAAAGGACTGAACCTTGAGTAACTCCGTGAGAAGGAAAGATGATCATTCTTAGCTTACGCTTCTTGTGATTAAAGGTAGGTTATGATTTTATTCAACTCTTTAGATAGATTCTAGATAGTAAATAGTAGTTGTTTGATGATGTGATAGAGTCTTCAGTGAATGTGTTGTTTTATTGTTAATTTGTGATGCACCTATGATCCTCCAAATCATAATCTCATAATAATCTTAATATCTTTCACTTATCCAAATTCCATAATGCCTTGTGATGAAAAGGCCGATGAGATATGATCGAAAATAATGGAATTATTACTCATATGATATGTTCAAATATGTGATTCTTACCTTTATAGCCGATTTTTGATTTTATACTGATGTTATGCCTTTATGGCTATTTTTTAATTTATATTATTGTTATTCTTTTATGCCAATTTTTTGATTTATGCCGATGTTATACCTAATATGTGCATGGAATAATAATGAGGGAAAACGTATAAAGCGATCTAAAACATTCTCCCCAAAGTTTCACCTCTTCAAAAATGAGTTTTTGACTACGTGTAAAATAATTGTTGGTTAACTTTACTATTGGCATTATTTCATTTGATGAGAAAATATTATTTATTATTATGAGTCTCCCTATGATACCTACTTAGTATATGTTCCTCGACTAAGCCCCTACTTATCTTTTCTTTTTGTTTATTTGGTTTTTGGGTGCCACAACCATTCCATCATCTCAGACCCACCCTTTCCTCTAGACAATTTGTAGTTCTAGATTCAGGGTGATCCTCTACTTACACGTTTCTACGAGTCTACTCTAAAGATATCTTGCCTATTGTTCGGGCAAAGAAACACTTATCTTTCTTTTAGACACTATGTATATTTAGACTTATTTTTTGTGTTGATTAAGATTTCCTTAGTTATGGTGGCATTAAGATTTTGAGATTGTAAAATGTAATTAGATAATTTATTTTTCGATTTGTAGGATTGCTAGTTTATTATAATCAGTCTTAATTCACATGTTAGATTTAATTGGATATGATAGGTTGGGGTTTAATGGTTCACTCACATCAGTAGTAAGTAGTGGGTACCACTCATAGCCTATTTTTGGTCATGACATACTTGGTATCAAAGTGTTAGGTTCGTTGATCTCACTATCCAAGGATAATTTCAACAGTGTTTTGCAAAACAGTACAGGAATGCTCGTACTTTTATTCGAACGGTTACGAGACTTAAGAAAATTCACTTTCTTCTTTCCTTCAAGATATAACCTTAATCCAACTGGTATATGGTTATTCCAAATTATATCTGACATGTTTATTCTTTTCAGAAATGGTTAGAACCTAAGCTACCACAATAACTGCTGAACCAATGCATGAACGAGCTACTGAGGTTGTAGTTTGGGGTTGATGGGAAACAAAAGGCCTTGGTCAAGGACACATGAGAAGGCATGCTAAGGGAAGGGGAAAATTGTTGTTCCAGTTAAAGAGGAGGTAGAGGTGCCCCCACAGGTTGGTAATGTAGTAAGGGATGATATTGAGTTGGCGAATAGGGGTGAGAAGGAGCAACCTGCACCAACTACAAAAATGATAAATGGTGTGCTTTATTAACTTAGTGAGCTATTTTATTTAAGAAATACGGTCCCAACGCCTCCCACACTAGAGAATCCAACTGCAAGAGTGCAATATACAACTGCTATAGCTCCTATATTGATTATATTTCTTAGACTAGTGCCTTTCTTAGTTTGTATAAGGGACTAGTCATGACTAGTGAGCATGAAATGTTGTGAAGTTCATAAAGTTGAAACTCCCAATTTTTAAGAGGCTTGAGTTAGAGGATGCTTATGACTTCTTAGTGCACTTCTATGAGATGTTGCATAAGCTTTATATTGTGGGAATATTTGGGTGGAGTTTGTGAATTTTCAGTTTTGGGGTGATGCTAAGATGTGGTGGCGATCTTAGTTTAAGTGTAGTCCTATGAAGTCACCGCCCATGACTTGGTTAGCCTTTTCAAATTTCTTCCTGGATAGGTATGTTCCCCTCCACCTAAGTGACAAAAAAGGAGATGATCAAGAGCATTAATGTAATGAATCTCATGGACATTTATGATAAATACATGACATTTTGCATTCTATAGTGTTTTGGTAGCTCTCCCATGTCATTTATGACTTATTGGGACCGGTAGTTTGGATCCCTGGCGACTCGATTGAGAAATATCTCAAATTGCTTGTTTTAGAACCTAAAACTAAGTACTCATTGACCAAAGTCAACTTTCCTTCAAGATGAGCTCGGAAATTTCGACAGTTCCATTAACTCTGAAATGCCAAATAAAGTCAGGATTAACCTTAAGTTTGAGTTTTGGAGTTTTCATTTGCAACTTATGCCAATTTGTGGATTTAGGTTAAGTTTATCACCTAAAGTGGAGCTTGGGGGTGGTATTTTGATGTTTAGAGTGTCGGATTGAAATTCTGACATTTCCAGCAGCTCCGAAATGATGAAATTAGGCTAGAAAGAGTGTTGGTGTTTCTGGTAGTATGCCTGTTGCGATTTTGAGGTGTTGGTGGAGAATTCTTGAAATTTAGCTTAAGTGTTGTCATTGTTAACATTCATCCAAAACGACCTTGGACTTTAATTTCTTCAATTTTGTTGAGTCCAGAATGTGTTTTCCACTCAAAATTCACCTATGATTTGTTCAATTTGGACTCTGTTTCAATTTCGAGACCCTGGTTGAAGACCTTGAAAAATTTGCAGCAGAAATATGTAACTGGACCATCATGATTTGCATCATGTCGTGATGGGCTACTGTTTGTCCTGGAATTTCATCATGATTGAGATCAC